>PVJN01003074.1:0-49279 GCA_004026805.1 Lasiurus borealis | reverse complement strand
TTTTTACCTTTTTCTTCTTCCTCTTCTAAAAGAGTACCCTTCAGCATTTCATATAATACTGGTTTGGAGTTGATGAACTCTTTTAGCTTTTTCTTATCTGTGAAGCTCTTTATCTGCCCTTCAATTCTGAATGATAGTGTTGCTGGATAGATTATTCTTGGTTGTAGGTTCTTGCTATTCATCACATTGAGCTCTTTATCTGCCCTTCAATTCTGAATGATAGTGTTGCTGGATAGATTATTCTTGGTTGTAGGTTCTTGCTATTCATCACATTGAATATTTCTTGCCACTCAGGTCTGGCCTGCATCGTTTCTGTTGAGAAATCAGCTGACAGTCGTATGGGTGCTCCCTTGTAGGTAATAAACTGTTTTTCTCTTGCTGCTTTGAATATTCTCTCTTTGTCTTTTGCTCTTGGTATTTTAATTATGATGTGTCTTGGTGTGTTCCTCTTTGGATTCCTTTTATATGGGGTTCTGTATGCTTCCTGGACTTGTAAGTCTATTTCTTTTATCACATGTGGGAAGTTTTCAGTCATTATTTTTTTAAATAGGTTTTCAGTATCTTGCTCTCTCTCTTTCTTTGGCATCCCCACAATTCTGATGTTGGTATGCTTGAAGCTGTCCCAGAGGCTCCTTACATTATATTCACATTTTTTGATTCTTTTCTCTTCTTGCTTTTCCAGTTGATTGTTTTCTGTTTCTTTATATTTCAAAATTTTTACTTGATTCTTGCCTTTCTCTAGTCTGCTGTTAGGACTCTGTATAATATTTTTTATTTCAGTCAGTGTCTCTAGTTGGTCCTTTTTCATCTCCTCTTGGAACTCACTAAATTTATGCATCATCTCTAGCATCTCTAGTTGGTCCTTTTGCATCTCTTTTTGGGACTTGATAAACTTACCCATCTTTTCTAGCATATTCTTGAAAAACCTTATAAGCGTGGTTTTGAACTCTATATCTAGTCATATTTTTTCCTCCATTTCTTTTGTTTGTGATCCCTTCCCTTGTCTTGGCATTTTCACTATGTCTGGGAAACTTCTGTACTTGCAAAACCACAGAAGCCTCTGTTGAGATTGAGATGGGTGGAGTCTCAGGGCTTAAGGGACCGCCTTGCCTTCCAGTCAGCCCCACCCTCCACGGCCCTGGAGTCTCACGTGACTGGGTAATCGCTGGAGCTGTCCTTGTGCACATGGGCACCCGCAGTGCCTCTAGACCACTGCCTTTCCAGCTCCCCTGAGCACCAGGACCACACGAGTCTAGGTCTCCAGGGTTTCGCCCGAAACAGGGGCCCAGTGGACTCAGAAGTGGCACAGTTGGGAGGGACTGTCTCCAGCCCAGTCGCGAAAGCCAGCGGCACAGTCAGCAATCTGTCCTCCACACAGCACCATGCGTGTGCACAACTGCGACCAGACCTCCTATCTTTTGCGACTCCCCTAAATTTCCATTCACTTCTCCCTTTTCACAGTCCAAACTTCCCCCGTATGAGTTTCGGCTGGATCTGCAGTTTAGTGCCGTAGGATAAGGGGTTCAATGCCATTGGGAGTCTGCGTTTCCCTCCTGCCAGAGAAAACCAGCCAGGTACTCGGGCACCCGCTCTCTCACTGTGCGCATCTCCGTACCTCAGCTTTTTGCAGATCCGCTGGGTTTCTGTGAGCCCCTCTCTTTCCTTCTAGTTGTAGAACTTATACTCGGCCAGCTTTCCTGTGGTTCTGGATGATTTCTGTTCTGTCTTTTAGTTGTAGTTTTGAAATTGTTGTTTGAGGCAGCAGTGTAGGCGTTTACCTATGCCGCCATCTTGGATCTCCTCACATGGCCTTTATTTTTTGTTATTTTAAAATGTTATCTTCTCTCTCTCTCTCTCTCTCTCTCTCTCTCTCTCTCTCTCTCTCTCTTTCTGATATTCCCAAAAAATGTATACATAAACTTTAAATAATTATAAAGGCAGTATTTATTAAAATCCATTTCATTTTCAAAATTGAATAGAATCAGCTGTTAAAGTACATATTCATTTTGGGGAAACACTAATTATTACCTAATATACTAATTGTTAGCATATATATATATATATATATATATATATATATATGCATATTCATTACACAAGTGAGAACTAAACATACATATATGTACATTGTATTGTTTGTATTGATTTACTTATTTAAAATTTAGTATCCTGAATTTTTTATACTTTTTTTATATTTTTTTAATAATTTAAAATAATGTATATCATTATATTTATACTTATTTATACTCCAATGAAATGGTATACTTCCAGAAAAAGATATTTTGACCATCTTCATGTCATTATATATTCCTCAAAATGTGATTTAAAATGCTTTTTATCATTTGTACTAAAGTAAACTTGACACATAATATTATATTAGATTTAAGGTACAACACAGTGGTTTGATGATTGTATACCTCATGTGATCACCAATGTAAGTCTAGTAACCATTTCTCCCTGTAGAAAGTTACTACAATCATCTACTTAACTTATTTATTTTATAACCAGAAGTTTGTGATTTGAAAATAGTTTAAATTAATATTGAAAATTCACACACTATGTGACAGTACTTGGGGCTAAAACAGCATGTGGTTGGTGAGTGTGCTGGATCCTTCCTTCTCCATTGCAGCAGCTTCTTCTCTCATCCCTCAGGGACCTACATCTTGTCCAAAGGGAAGAGCTGTGCCTGTCAAAGGTCATCCTCTGGGCTTTAGTTTTCTAAAACACAGCAACAGGTTGTGAATAAGAGACAATACCCTGTGTCAGACCTCCCTATTTGGAGACATGAAATCATCTTTTTGGCTTATTTAGGAAAGGAAACACTACTTATTGAGCTTCATGATGACATAAAGCGATGTGAAAAGCTACTGGCGCTGAAATGCCTTCCTCTTAGGGATTTTGTGGTTGTTAAGCCAAGCAACATTTATGTTTAGGGAGACATTGAGCTATCTGTTTTCTTCTAAAACAGTGGTCAGTAAACTCATTAGTCAATAGAGCCTATATCAATAGTACAACGGTTGATATTTCTTTTGAGAGCCAAATTTTTTAAACTTAAACTTCTTCTAATGTGACTTCTTCAAAATAGACTCACCAGGCCATTGCATTTTGTGGAAGAGCCACACTCAATGGATCAAAGAGCTGAATGTGGATTGTGAGCCACGATTTGCTGACCACTGTTTTAGAAGGCCTTCTGAGTTCTCTATCAAAAGATGGAGATGAGAACATAGAGGCTCCGAAGTTACACAGCTCTGGGTCCAAACCTGCGCCTTCCACTTGAAACATATGAATTTGCAGGTGTTATTTTTTCCTTTCCTACATGGAACTTTTCTCTTATGCAAAACAGTGGAAACCCATATTTAGTTTGGTGTTTGCAAAGAATAGTTACATGAATGTATGTACAGTTCCTGACATGCAGGTGCACATACTCCCCTCAGAACCTAGAAGATAGCCCAGATGAGTGCTGAGATGCCTCTCCAATGATTGGTTTGAACACTTCTACTACCTACATCAGCCTTTTATTTTAATGAATAGAGGCCTGGTGCACAAAATTCATGCATGGAGTGGGGAGTGTCCTTCAGCCCAGCATGCACTCTCTCCAATATGGGACCCCTCGAGGAATGTCCAACTGCCCATTTAGGCCTGATCCTACAATCCATGACTGCTGGCTCCCAACTGGTCGCCTGCCTGTCTTCCTGTTTGCGCTTAACAACCTTGGCCTGCCAACCTGATCACCCCTTAACCACTGCCATGCCAAGCTGATTGATGCCTAACTATTCCCCTGCCAGCCTGTTTGCCCCTAACTGCCCTCCCCTGCAGTGTTGATCACCTCCAACTGCCCTCCCTTGCAGGCCTGGTCTCTCACAACTGCCCACCCCTGATGGCCATCTTATAGTGGCCATTTTGTGTCGACCTAGGGTCAGGATCTTTGACCACATGGGGGCAGCCATCTTATGTGTTGGAATAATGATCAATTGTACATATTACTCTTTTATTAGATAGGATTGGATAGGATTGAGGCCTCGTGCATAGGAGGGGGCCAGCTGGTTTGCCTGGAAGGGTGTTACGGATCAGGGTCGGGGTTCCCTTGGGGCATGGGGCAGTCTGGGACAGAGGCCTGTGGTGGTTTGCAGGCCAGCCATGCCCCTCAGCAACCCAAGCGGAGGCCCTGGTATCTGGGACTTATTTATCTTCTACAATTGAAACTTTGTAGCCTGGGAGTGGAGCCAGCCTCCTGCTTGCTCTGTGGTGGCAGCCATTTTTGGTGGGATTTATTTATCTTGTATAATTGAAACTTGTAGCCTTAAGCAGAGGGCAAGACAGCCCAAGGCTGCAGAAACTTGGCTTCCTCCATCACCAAGGGGCAACCTTAGCCTCCTGCTCTCTCCAGCTCTGTGGCTGCTGCAATTTTTGTTGGGATTTATTTATCATCTATAATTGAAAATTTGTGCCCTTGAGTGGAGGTCTGGGCCAGCCAGGGTGTACAGAAAGATTTGCTTCCTGCTTTGCTGGGGAAACCCACACTTCCCTCCTGCTTGCTCTGTGGCCGCAACCATCTTGGTTATGGATAATTTGCATGTGCACTCCTGATTGGCTGGTGTGTGTGGCTTGTGGGTAAACAGAGTAATGGTTAATTTGCATATTACTTTTTTATTAGATAGAATTGCCAATGCTTGTCATTTGTACTGGCCAGTAGGTCAGTCAGATGTATGTACAGTTGGTTACTTAGCATACCTTTTCCTTCTCATTCCTCTTCTTCAGCATCCATTTCTGTCACAAAATGGGTTATTGGGGATACTGAGCAGCTACCTTTCTTAGAATCTTTTCCTTTTTATCAAAACCATTATATGTATAAAAATCAACACTTCCACACAACCCAGACATTTATTTGGTTGTAAAATAAATTCCTTATTGTTTCTTAGTGTCTTATTTTTATTTATCTTTTAAATATGAGTGCTACTCTGCACTAGACCTTATCCATTTTTGTTGTTGTTGTTTATTGTTTTAACATTATCATTCAAGAGACTTAAATCTGGGCTAGCACTCTAATTATAGTCTGACTAATCTGGCAAAAAATGGGTGTTAATTGGCTATTTCCTACATGCTGAACCATTCTATAGTCATTCCAACATCTTATTTAATGTTACTGTTCTATATGCGCTTGTACACTTCTATTCAGCTTGTGTTCCACTAAGACCACCAAGTTCACTTTGGGCTCTGTCCCTCAGAGGCAGAGCTAATTCTTCCATTTAGTCTTGACATGTTTTTGTTGTTATGATGTTCATGGTAGTGGGAGTTGTTCTCTTCCATGTGTGTTTTGTTTTTTAATTCATGAGATTAAGGTGGACTTTTAAGGTCCCTACATTTTTATTTAATTTAGACTTTTGATAGTTTGCTCATTATCACAGAATTGACATAACTTGTAAATAGGTGTCCTAAGCAATAGTTTGAATAAGAAGAAATATGTCTGAAAAAGATCTCTGAATTTCATAGCTCTTTCAAGAAATTCTGTGTCAAAATCAGTTCCTCAATTACCCACTGACCCCCTCCCTCTTCCCTGCTCCTGCCCCAGCCTTGTACAGACAAGCACCTCTGCTTACTCTGCAACTGTAATGGAATGTTGGTACTGTATACTTCACAAGGTCAATTTTACTTAGGGGGATGTGTGAACATTTTTTTTTAATCATATAAGAATTGTAGTGAAGGATTTCATTGAATTATTACATTATTAGTGACCCAGTGCACAAAATTCATGCACATTAAAAGAGGATTAATTAGAGGAAATATTTTAATATTGTTATTTGCCCTTTCTCTATAATAAAAGTGCTAGAGATGAACAAAAATTAGTAAAATATATATGAAATTCTTCCTCTGGCAGGAAACCCCAGGACCCAGAGTCAAGTCCCCATCCACCTGCAGTGCCTCAAAATTGCATGAGACTTAGACCCAGGTGGCCCCAAACCCATTGGCGAGATCTAGACCCAACCAACCCCACTCTTGTCAAGCCATGCTGGGCAGGGGGTGCAGCCTCAGGTCCCCTGCACCATGTGGAGGCACAGCCTTGGGTCCCCCATCAAGCCCCACAGGGTGAGGGGCACAGCCTCAGATTCCCTGGCACATACCAGGTGGAGGCACAGCTTTGGGTTCCCCCAGTGCATCCTCAGGTCCCCTGGCCAGGATCGGAGGTGCCACCTGAGGTCCCTTGGTCCAGTGCCAGGTGGGCGGTGTGGCCTGAGGTCCCCTAGCCCAACACCAGGGTGGGGGTCATATATTAAGGTCCCTTATCAAGCCCTGCCAGGCAGGGGGGCATGGCCTGAGATCCCCTGTTCTGGCACCAGGGTGGGGAGTGTACCCTGAGTTCCCCCATTAAGCCCTGTCAGGCAGAGAGCATAGTCTGAGGTTCTCTCTCAAATGCTGCCAGGCAGGGGGCATGGCCTGAGGTTCCCCTGGCCTAGTACCAGGGTCAGGGGCATGAGTTGAGGTCGCTGCCAAGCCCCATCAGGTAGAGGGTGCAGCCTTAGGACCCCTGCCCTGGTCCAGCACCATGCAGCCTCAGGTCCCTGCTGACTGATTGCTTGTTAAGGCTTGTTATGGGAACTTGGCCTCTGCTGTGGATGTAGCCATCTTGTGTTACAGAAACTCCTGCCTCCACTGTTGACTCTGCCATCTTTGTGATGGCATGATGATCAATTTGCATAATCCCTCTTTATTAGATAGGATTACCAGATAGATACTATATTTTATAAAACCAGGAGTGGTCAACATTCAAGGTACAGATGCTTCCTTTAATTATATGGAGCATAGTCTGCAAGTCACATGGAAAGAACGGGCGTTTATTCCATTTCACTCAAAGACTACTGTACTTCTAATATCCAACTGTTAAAATCCAAACTTGTGGCTGTGGCAGAATTAATAGGACTTCAATGCATTTCTGGTGGTTTTGACTTTTAGACTCCAGTATTTGGCACCAGGCCTGTGCTTGATGCTGCTGCTCAACTGTTCACTTCTGCTCCCTGAGGACAACATTATTTAAGAACACACATTTATTTCCATCAAAAGCAAACCAAAAAACATCTGGTGCTTTTCCACCTATCAATGTGATTTGTATAATTCCACAGCAAATTAAAGAGAAGAAAATACATGATTAAGAAACATTAAGACTGTAAATATGGACAAAAAAATGTTTGATTTTTGGTAACAATTAATTTCAGGAAAGAGTGAGTACTCTGATAGTTCAAAAACAATTGCATGAAAATGCACAGTGGTCTTTAACGTCAGAGAGCCTGCAGTACTGAGCTGATTCCCATCATAGAAAATCAATTTCCTGTAAATGGTGAGGAAGCAAAGATTTTAGGCCAACATCAGCTATGATTCTTGAGTGTTTATTTCCTGCTTGTTTTCTGGAAGAGCTCAATGGGCATTTGAAATAGATATGTTGTACCATCATTTACCTTCTCCTCTTTTCAACAGCGTTGATAATATAATAGTTAATACTTTATATATATTTTTAAACACAGTTTTCTTCCACAAAGTATTCAGTACAACTGGAAAAATAAATATTGGGTGTTTCCTGCTTGCATTGTGATTTCCTAATACATTACTTGAAAACTTATAGTTAGAAAATTTTCCCATTTCTTTATTTCTGAATTTTGGAAAATGTAAACCACCCTTCTGCTAATTCTAGCTTTGCTCTGTTAATAACAAGAACACCTCCTCTGCAACCCCTTCCTTGGGCTGTTTCCTGAGAATGACCCCAGTCTCACTCAGGCCTCCCTGAGTAGCAACAAAAATAATTTTATGGTTGTGGGTCACCACAACATGAGGAACTGCATTAAAGGGATGTGGCATTAGGAAGGTTGAGAACCACTGCTCTAGAGTCAGAAGCACTGAGCCTGGAGAAGAGCTGGATCACAGGATACACAGGTTGTTTTAGCAGAGTCAGCTGCTTGTCCCTGGTGAGGTCTGGTTACTCAGACTGAGGCATTACCAGAAACAAAAACAGATGTCCCTTAAAAAATATGCCATTTTATATTTAATTTTATTTGCATATTAATGTTATATTTATATTATATACTGAGTGGTCAGATTATTATGATCTCTGAATGCATAATAATCTGATTACTCAGTATAAATATATATCTTTGAAAAAGATCTCTGAATTTCCTGCTGGAACTGTAAAAGGTATACATATTTATTTCTAGCTAGCTAATATATATTTATTAGTGGTCCGGTGCACGATTTCAGGCCTGGGTTGGGTCCAACCAGTCTAGCCATGGAAAGGGAACATGGACAGTTGGCCGACCTGCCTGCTGGTCGAATTTCTGGTCAAGAGGAAAATTTGCATATTAGCCTTTTATTATAGAGGATATATACTGAGTGGCCAGATTATTATGCACTCAGAGATCATAATAATCTGGCACTCAGTCTATGTTATCCTATCTAATAAAAAAGTAATATACAAATTGACTGTACCCCCGCTACATCCACAAGCCATGCCTGCCGGTTATACCCACCAGCCATTCAGAGTGAGTATGCAAATTAACCCAACCAAAATGGCTACAGCCACAGAGAGACAGGAGAGAGGATTGGGTTGCCCCTGGTGATGGGGGAAGCTAAGCCTGGCCAGCAGGAGACTTCTGCTTAAGGCAACTAAGTTTCAATGGGCTGTGGAAGCAGAAAGCTTGGCTCCACTTGAGGTTACAAAGTTTCAATTGTAGAAAATAAATCCCAGATATCAGGGCCACTGCTTGGGTCACTGAGGGGCGTGGCTGTCCTGAAAACCACTACAAGCCCCTCACCCAGGCTACCCCATGCCCCAAGGGAACACCCACCCTGATCCAGGACACCCTTCAGGGCAAACCAGCTGGTCCTCACCTATACAACAGCCCTCTATCCTATATAATAAAAGAGTAATATGCAGATTGACCATCACTCCAGCACACAAGATGACTGCCCCATGTGATCAAAATCCTGTCCACATGTGGACACAAGATGGCCACCACAATATGGCCAGTGGGGGAGGGAATTTGGGAGGCACCAGGCCTGCAAAGGAGAGCAGTAGTGGGTGATCAAGTCTGCAAGGGAGGGAAATTAGGGGTGACCAGGCCAGCAGGGAAGGGAAATTAGTGGCAAACAGGCTGGCAGGGGAGTGGTTAGGGGGTGATCAGGCTGGCAGGCAGAAGCGATTAGGGGCAATTAGGAAGGCAGGTTCTAAATCAGTTGGGAGCCAGCTGTCCTGGATTGTGAGAGTGATGCCACCTTCCCAGGTGGGATTGGACCTACACAGGCAGTTGGACATCCCTCAAGGATTCCCAAATAAAAGAGGGAGCCAGCTGGGCTGAAGGACACCCTCTCTGATGCACAAATTTTGTTCACCAAGCTTCTAATATATAATATTATGTATTTTATAAAGCCCTTGATGTTTCTTTAAATAACTTAGCAGTTAGTATATTACCTTGTTTTGGGAATAAATTGGATAATTACTTGTGTTCCTAAGTATAATTAATTGTTTCAAAGTCAAAATTATATGACATATGAATGCTTTTATTAATTAAGCTTTTTCCATTATAGAAATCAACTTAGTATATTAAGTGTCATGAAATAATGCCTATAGCCAGGTTTACCATTATTCTTCATTCTTTAGTCTTTGTTTCTAACTAGCTAATACCGATTTCCCAACATAGAAGTAATGCAGCTCTTTGACCTAGAAAATGGGTCAGGGAGGAAAAGAAGCCAAATGAGCTGCACGAGAAGCATCCTAGAGGAAGTAGGAGGCATACAGCTTTAGTTCTGGCTCTGATCTTCATACTCTGCACCTACCTGGACAAGTACTTCCTCCTATAGGAACTGTGAAAGCTATACATATTTTGCCTATTTCATAAGTGTGTGTTAAAGATAAAATAAGATTATTAATGTATTCTAAATATAGAAAATGCTATATACTCACCAAACAGCATTTATACTGTATACTGGTTACAATAGTAACACTTATTAACTAATTATGTGTTAAATGATGGTATTAGTTAATAGTGGTGAACATATACTTAATTAATAGAATAAGATCCTTGCAGGGATCAGTCTACGGAGGGAGCAGCCACTCAGAGGGTGGGTCCACACTCATTCTGCTGACCAGGATGAGCTACTGCTCCCAAAGTGGACTGAGCTCTGCAGGCCATGCCCATTCCCACCAGGCATCTAGTTGTTATTTTTGCAACTATGTGTTTGTTCCTTATCTGCCAACATAGTATTTATAGTATTGTTTATCCCCGTTGGAAATCACAATCATGTTCTCCTCATATGAAATACTGAAAGACAATCATCCTAACCAGAGTTATATAGTCATCCTTAAATGTAACAGTAGGTGATATTATAGTCACTATCTCATTAAATTATTAAAATGTATTTTAATTACAGTTGACATATGATATTATATTAGTTGTGAATGTAAAATATTGTGATTAGACATGAATATTCCTTAAAAAGGGATCATCCCAATAATTCTGGTACCTATTTGACAAGATACACAGTTATTAAAATACTAGAGGTCCGGTGCACGCAATCCATGCAGAGGGGCTGGGGAGGGGGTTCCCTCAGCCCAGCCTGGACCCTCTTCAATATGGGGCCCCTCGAAGGATGTGTAACCCCCCATTTATGCCATATCCCTGTTGGGATCCGGCCAAAACAAATAGTTGAACATCCCTTTCACAATCCAGGAATGCTGGCTCCCAATTGCTCTCCTGTTTGCCTTCCTGATTGCCTCTATTTCTTGTGTGTGTGTGTGTGTGTGTGTGTGTGTGTGTGTGTGTGTGTGAATGTGTAACATTTTATTTCTTTTTTTTATTAATGTTTTATACATATCTCCCCATTGCCCCCCCTCCCTCCCAGGCATACCCCAACCCCCCACCAGTGTCTATGTTCATTGGTTATGCTTATATGCATGCGTACAAGTCCTTTGATTGATCTCTTATCTACCTCACCTAACTTTAATCTTCCTGCTGTAATTTCACAGTCTGTTTGAAGCTTTACTGTCTCTGTATCTATCCTTTTGTTCATCAGTTTATAATGTTCTTTATTATCCACCAATGAGTGAGATCATGTGATGCTTCTCCTCATTGACTGGCTTATTTCACTAAGCATAAGGCTCTCCAGTTCCATCCAGGTTGCTGCAAATGGTGAGAATTCCTTCTTTTTAATGGCAGTATAGAATTCCATTGTGTAGATGTACCACAGTTTTCTGATCCATTCATCTGCTGACGGGCACCTAGGCTGTTTCCAAACCGTAGCCACTGCAAACTGTGCTGCTATGAACATAGGGGTACACAAGTCCTTTCTGATTGGTGTTTGTGATTTCTTAGGATAAATTCCTAAGAGTGGGATTACAGGTTCAAATGGGAGATCCATTTTTAGTTTTTTGAGGAAACTCCATACTGTTCTCCACAGTAGCTGCACCAGTCTGCATTCCCACCAACAGTGCACAAGGGTTCCTTTTTCTCCGCATCCTCACCAACACTTGTCGTTTGTTGATTTGTTGATGTGCCCCTAACTATTTCTGTCTGCTAGCCTGATCACCTTCTAACCACTCCCTTGCCAACCTGACTGATGCCTCACTGCTCCCCTGCCAGCCTATTTTCCCCTAACTGCCCTTCCCTATAGGCCTAGTCCCCCTCAACTGCCCTCCCCTGCAGGCCTGGGTCCCCCCCAACTGCCCTTCCCTGCAGGCTCACTCACCCCCAACTTCCTCCACTGCTGGCCTGGTCATCCCTAATTGCCTTTCCCTGCAGGCTTGATTGCCACCAACTGTCCTCCCTTTGAAGCCTGGTCCCTCTTAACTGCCCTCCCCTGCTGGCCTGATCACCTGCAGCTGCCCTTCCTTGAAGGCCATCTTCTAGTGGCCATTTTGTGTCCATGTGGGAGCAGGATTTTTCACCACATGGGGGCTGCCATCTTGTGTGTTGGAATGGTGGTCAATCTACATATTACTCTTTTATTAGATAGGATAGAGGCCTGGTGCATTGGTGGGGGCCAGCTGGTTTTTCCTGAAGGTGTCTCAGAAACACTGGGGGTTTCCTTGGGGTATGGGGCAGCCTGGGCCAGGGGCCTGTGTTGCTTTGCTGTCTGGCCATGCCCCCCAGCAACCCAAACAGAGGCCCAGTTATATGAGGTTTATTTATCTTCTACAACTGAAACTTTGTAGCCTGGAGCAGAGCCAAGCCTCCTGCTCACTCCATGGCAGCAGCCATTTCTGTTGGGGTTTATTTATCTTCTATAATTGAAACTTTGTAGCCTTAAGCGGAGGCCAAAATAGGCCAGGGCTGTCAAAAGCTTGGCTTTCTCCATTGCTAGAGGCAACCTTAGGCTCTTGCTCTCTCCAGCTCCATGGATGCTGCCATTTTTGTTGGACTTTATCTTCTATATTTGAAACTCTGTAGCAATGAGTGAAAACCTGGGCCGGCCATGGTGAACGGAAATCTTGGCTTCCTCCATCATCAGGGAAACCCAAGATTCCCTCCTGCTCTCTCTGTGGCCACAGCCATCTTAGTTGGGGTTAATTTGCATACTTATTCCTGATTGGCTTGTGGGCATGGCTTTTGGTGTAGCAGAGGTACAGTCAATTTGCATATTACTCTTTTATTACATAGGATTATTAACTATAACCCTATACTGTACTTTACATCCCCATAGCTATTTTTATAACTGGCAATTTGCAGTTATTTATTTATTCACCTTTTTACTCATTCCCCTATCACCCTCCCATCTGGTATCTTTATCTGTGAGTGTCTTTTTGTTATGTTTGTTCATTTATTTTGTTTCCTAGATTCCACATATAAGTGAAATTGTATAGTATTTGTCTTTCTCTGTTAGAGTTATTTCAGTTGATATAATATCCTTTGAATCTATCCATGTTGGGCAAGATTTCATTCTTTTTAATGGCTGAGCAATATTTCATTGCATATATGTATCACATTTTCTCTATCCAATTGCCTAGTGGTGAACACTTAAGTTGCTTCTATATCTGAGTATTGTAAATAATGCTGCAGTGAACATAAAAATGCACATATTTTTTTCTAATTAGTGTTTTGGATTATTAAAATAAATATCTAGAAGTGATTTTCTGGACCATCAGTTAATTCTACTCTTAATTTTTTGAGGAACCTTCATACTTCTCTCCTCTGTGGCTGAACCCATCAGCATTTCATCAATAGTGCATTAGGGTCCTGTTTTCTCCACATCCTTGCCAACACATGTTCCTGTTGATTTACTGATGATAGCCATTTTGGCAGGTGTGAAGTGAAATCTCATTGTGGTTTTAATTTACATTTTCCTGATGATTGATGATGTTGAGCAGCTTTTCATATGTCAGGTTGATATCTATATCTCCTCTTTGGATAAATGCCTCTTCAGGTGCTCTGCCCATTTTTGCATCTTATTTTATTCTCAAAATATTTCTGCCCTCACTGGGTTGGCTCAGGGAATAGAGCCTTGGCCTGTGAACTGAAGGGTCCCAGGTTTGATTCCATTCAGGGGAACATTCCTGGGTTGTGGGTTTGATCCACAGTGGGGGACATGCGGGATTCTTTCTTATCATTGATGTTTCCATCTCTCTCTCCTCCTCCCCCTTCCTCTCTGCTAATTATGTTATGGTAAACTTGAAAACCATCTTTTAGCTATCCTATCTACTAAACGAGTAATATGCAAATTGACCATCACTTCAACACATCAGAGGGGTTCCCCCATGTGGTCAGAGATGGCTGCCCCCATGTGTGGACACAAGATGGCCACCTCAAGATGGCCAGCAGGGGAGTGAAGTTGGGAGGGACCAGGCCTGAAAGGGAGGGCAGTTGTGGGCAATCAAGCCTGCAGAGGGGGGAAATTAGGGGTGAGCAGGTCAGCAGAGGCGGTAAGTTGGGGGCAACTGGGTCTGCAGGGAAGAGCAGTTGGAGGGGACCCAGGCCTGCAGGGGAGGGCAGTTAGGAGTGACCAGGACTGCAGAGAAGGCTGTTAGGGGCAAACAGGCTGGCAGGGGAGCAGTTAGGCATCAATCAGGTTGACAGAGGATTGATTATAGGGTAATCAGGTAGGCAGGCAGGCAAGCAGTTGAGAGCCAGCTGTTCTGGATTGTGAGAAAGATGTGTGACTGCCCATTGAGGCTTGATCCTACAGGACATTGAGGGATGTCCCAGTAGGATCGGGCTTAAACGGGCAGTTGGACATTCCCTTCAAAGTGTTCCAGGTTGGAGAGGGTACAGGCTGGGATGAGGGACACCTCCCACCCTCACACTTGCATGAATTTCGTGCACTGGGCCTCTAGTTTTCAATAAGTAATAAAATGTATAGTTTCCATTGAAATACATTCAAGTTTTATGAATAATTGAAAGTGAAATGAGCAATCAATATGTGGTAATCCAGTGAAATCAATTGATATTGAATGTGTGAAACTACTCTGCTGGGTTTAATGACTTCCTTTCAGAAGCTATCATCTATTGCATTAATCAATCTAATCAAATAGTAAATCATAGTAATTTCTTTCTCTCTTGGCAAATGCATAAAATAGAGTTAATGTACTTTATTGCAACTCCATTATGATGTCTTTCTATCTTTTTAATAGAAGATTATAATTAGGTTGACTTAATTTATTCATACATTCATTCAAATTTTTTTTTTAGTGTAATTTACAGAGAACATCGCAAATGCTTACTGGAAAGATAAATGATAACATCATTCTTCAGACGTTCTCTTTCAAGATGGGAAAGTAGATACATAGATATTTATAACAGATTACATTATTAGGTCTAAGAGATAGATATCCAGGGTTTTATGACAAAGTGCAGGAGAGGAAACCACTCAAGTCAGGGGTCTGGAGAATTCCTGAGAAGTTACGCACTTGCTAAAGGAAAAGGAGCTACCAGTGGGGTAGTTAGGGAGAAAGCTGGGGAAGTACTTGAGGGAGAGAACAGCACAAGCCAAGGCCAAGGAACAGGAAAGACAAAAATGTGCTTGGGACTGAAACATATCGTTGAATTATAGGAATGTTGGGTTTGCATATCTGTGAGAAGAGAGAGAGATAAAGCTGGGAATACACATAGGAACTATTTCTAAAGTGGCCTGTTATGCCTCCCCCAGCTTTTAGTTTTGGGGAATGGAGTTAAACAAAGGAGAAGTGGAAAGCACTCTGGTATAGACCTGTCAGATAAAATTCAGATAAACATGATTACCTTTTCAGTATAAGCACATCTGCTTGTTGTGTAAGATATTCACTAACACAAAGTTAATCATTACATACTTAAAGTTCAACTTTAACTGAGTACCTGAATTTGTGCAGTAAATCGGAGAACCCTACCCTGGTGGCAGTGAAGAAGAGGTATGAACAATGAAAATATAAGGCAGAAATGTCACTTTGGGGACCAGGCATTAAAATCTAGATTCAGCCTTTAAGACACAGTGGCAGTGGGATGCAGTGTTAGATTTGAAACGGGCCTTCTGGTGATGGGCACTGAGAGTCCGACA
Organism: Lasiurus borealis; assembly: GCA_004026805.1. NCBI lineage: Eukaryota > Metazoa > Chordata > Mammalia > Chiroptera > Vespertilionidae > Lasiurus > Lasiurus borealis. The sequence goes on along the minus strand of PVJN01003074.1, from coordinate 33,778 downwards.
GGCCCAACTTAAGAAAAAGCTTTCCTTTAGCCCCTTTTACCTCACTCAGATACCAGTGGAAGCCTTGGAATGAGTGGATGATTTCACTGAGCAGATCTACATATGCTAACTTGGGGAGAGGGTGACCTGTGTGAATGTGCCTTTGCCTGTGGGGTGACACAGATGAAGTAGTGATAAAATCTAGGGATACAAAGACTCAAGGCAGTTTTCTTGGTCTCAAGGGGACCTTTGCAGACACCCTCTCTATTGTTTATATTATGCTTTGGACTTTCTAAATTTTTTTCCCATTCATTATTTTACATCTACATCCTATGTTCTCCAAGTGAGTTATTATTAACTCAACTTGACAGATATGGAATTTGCATGTGTAAAAGTACTTCATGTTAGCTCTCCCTGCTAAACTGCTTTTTGCTCTTCAAATCTCAGTTGAAAACTTACAATTCCCATTCAAATTTTTACTGCTCACAATTTACTTTCCTGCCATGTATAGTGTCAGTATCATTCAACCCAGTACAAGTCTGCTCTCTGGACCTTATTTGATTTCATCTTATGTAAATTGATGGAACTATACGTTGTCTATGGACTATAAGTTGTCTGTAAACTTCCATAGTATCTTAGTGAGTATTGACATATAAAAGGCTCTTAATAAATGTTTATTATGAAACTATAAGTGGCAGAGTAAGAAGTAAATATAAGTTTCTTGGGATGAAGACCTGTTGTACTATTTTGGGTTAATCTCAGGTCCCCTTTATATTCCATCTCTTGTTTAACCAGGCAGAGGCATGTTTGGGACCAGAACAAACACGGAAAGTATAGGCCTATGTCCTATTTAGAAGATGCCTCATTAACCCCCATGCCTAGTGCAGAACTGAACCTATGCTACACTGGAAGGACTGCATAAACTGCACCAAGTGACCATTTACCAATGTGGCAGAGTGAGGGATCTATTTTTGACACTCACTTTACCCCTAAAAAGCTTTGCTCCCATTCTTGGCTCATTTTCACCCAGCTGGGAGTGTGAGTTGAGCCCTCCTCAGTGGCACCTAGAGACTAGAAGTGCTGTGCTGGGGAGTGTGAGCAGCATCCCTTCTGCTTGCTCTTAATGAATGGCAGTTGCTTTAATGATTATATTTAAATATTCATCTTATTTCTTAGCATAAGGGCATATGTTCCTTTAAACATGTGCAAAGTACACTTACTATATATTTTAAGCAAGAGTCATTTTCATTGTAAGCATAAATCACACTCCTGGGAAGAACTGTGAGATCATTCTGCTTGGACTCCAGATTTCTAATTCAACTAGTCAGGGTGGGGTCTCAAATGTCCATTTCAACATGTTCTGGGAGATGCTGACAGTAGTAATCCTGACCACACTTGGAGATCTATGGATACAGGATGCATTGTCTCATATTTGCCTGTGCATGTACCATACACATGTTGGTTTATATTTGCATCTCTTCTATAGTGTGCATTATTTTGGGAGACATAGTATGCATATGCTTATCTATATATTTAATATCACATATAAATATATAGAAATACTGTGCATATTTATGAAAGCTGTTTATGTGACTATAAGTAGATATAAATACATATGAAAAATTATAAACTTAAATACATAATTGTGTGATACATACATATGCACACATATGTTTGTTTATAGAAATGTAGTTATTAATATGTTTGTAGGTGATGCTTATGTTGTATATGTATGTGTACATATTACTAGAGGCCCAGTGCATGGAATTTGTGCATGGAAGTGGGGTGTACCTCAACCCAACCTGCACACTCTCCAATCTGGGACCTCTGGAGGAATGTCTGATTCACAATCCAGGACTGCTGGCTCCCAATCACTCACCTGCCTTCCTTCCTGATTGCCCTTGACCACTTCTGTCTGCCAGCCTGATCGCCTCCTAACCACTCCTGTGCCAGACTGATCAACACCTAACTGCTCCCCTGCTGGCCTGATTGCCCCTAACTGCCTTTCCCTGCTGGCTTGGTTGGCCCAAACTGTCCACCCCTGCAGACCTGGTCTCCCTCCTACTGCCCTTTCCTGCTGGCCTAATCTCTTCCAACTGCCCTCCCCTGCAGGCCCAGTCACCCTTAACTTCCCTCTGGTGCTAGCCTGATTGCCCACAACTACCCTCCCCTGCTTGCCTGGTTGCCCCCAACTGCCCTCCCAGTAAGGCCTGGTCCCCTGCAACTGCCCTCCCCTGCCGGCCATCTTGTCATGGCCATCTTGTGTCCACTTAGGGGTGGCCATCTTGTGTGCCGGAGTGACAGTCAATTTGCATATTACCTCTTTATTAGATAAAATAAGTGAGCCAATAAGCCCTTGGCTTTCACTGTTGCATGATGAGGAGCAGTGGTTCAGTTCCCACCCAGGGCAGAGAGGTCTTCATGCTGGTCTTTGAAACATGATCAGTGGGGTGATCGAGTCACTTTCTCTGGAGTCTCCTCCATATTTGTCATATTTCACACATGGAAGGGCCGAGTTAAATAAGCTGTACTTTTTTTTTTCGGGACCACTAGAGTCCCCCTGCAAAGTCAAATTTCAGTGATTTTACTTCTTTGCCTTTTTCACACCAGATAGTGCAATCTTTCATCATTAAAGTGGCAAAATTAATGAAAATGCAGTACAAACTTTATGTGCTATGTGCCTGCAAGTTCTATCTCCTCCCTCTGATGAAAGTATATATTTTCAGTAAAGACAAACATTGTTTTTGAAGAAGGAGGGAATGAGAAGCACGAGATTAAGGCTTGACGCTTACAAAGCAGAAGTAGAATTTTTTTTAAAGCCTCAGAGTTACCAGATTTCATGGGACACTCAATATGATAATAACTGCTCTCTTCCTTCTAACCATCCTTCCTTCTCTATCACAATGGAGTAATCTGGAAGAAGAACAAAAAGATAGAAGAAAGAGATGGGCAGGTATTGCTAGCTATTGTATTTTACATGTGTGATCATGTTTGTTATATATATATATCTTGGGAACACATTACAGTAAATATTATCCTTAAGACATTGATTATATAAAGTGTTTCAGTAACATGTTCTAGGATTCTCAACTAAAAGTGGAAGAACCAGAATTTAAATAAAGATATATCTGATTCCAAAGTTTAGATGCAAAAATTGAGATTAGTGTTTCCCTAAAATGAACTGCAAGAGACAGTTAGATAATACATATATCAAATCCTTTGGATTTATCTGAGTATACATGTCCCAATGGAGATAATGGGAGCAGGAGAAGAAGTTCTGGTGGACTATGCATTTTGAAGCAGTAAAAAAAAAAATTGATATATGAGGAATGAGTGAGGAGGAATATGTGGTGTGCGATCAACATAAAAACATTATTGAACACAGGAAATTTAGTTGCCCAACCAGATATATTCTTGGTGTAAAATTTGAGTTTTATGTATTTTTAAGTTCAGAACTTTTATCAAAGTGTTTGACCTATGGCAAGTTCACAGCAAATAATCACTGAAGAAACTGCCAGCTTTGAATTGGCCCTGCTTAAAATCCCTCATCCCTACCAGTGGTCTAAATGCTTGCAATTCTTCAGCAAGATCTAAGATTTGCTTTTATACAATGAGTAAGATCACATATTAATAATACAGAGAGAAAGAAAACACTGACTGGGCACCTGCAGGTATACATAATCCATGTGGGCCAATTTCTGAGGTTATGGTTTATTGCAAAATGAGGAAGGTCACAGGATAGCTGTTTAGAGATAGACACAAAGATGAGCTAGCCCACCAGTTTCCCTGGGTCTGTTTTCTTGCACCACCTTCAGTAGAGGGAAGATGAGGGCAGCTTTGGAGTGGGGAGCCTGTATGCACAGAGGCTTTCCCAGTACCTCTCCCCCAAGGGCATTGCTGTTAGACTTTTCACTTAAGCAGGAAAATTAGTGTCATCCAGTGTAGAAAACAGGAAATATTGGAGGTAAAAATGAAAATAAATGTTAAAGAGGCTTATGTGTCAGCTTAATCAGTGTTTTTAGTGATCGTTGGGGAAGTGTAGAAATCAAGTCCTCTTAACAAAAGGCAAAGTGCTTCTTAAACTGAAAGAAAGTAATTGAAATACCTATATGCAAAAGAGAAGGAACTAGAGAGAGAGAATATTCAACACTAGCCAGAATTAAAGGTTTTCTCTGTCTTACTTTGGACATTCTGCTGTGCTAAAAAGTGAGACTAATCAGGGCCTAATGGCCTGAGTGGTTTTGCATTTGGATGTCTCAGGTCTGGTCTACATGATTGAACTCAAACCATGTCCAGCAGGATTCCAGCAGGTATAGATTAAGCCTTCCCTGAGCTCTTCAGTGTTTCCTTCCATCAAACAGTTAAACTGAAATTAAGCAAACTATTTAGGAAAAGCATATTCTAATCATGTGCATTGTCACTTTACATTTTATTTCTCCTCTTTCATACAGAAAATATTTGTTGAGCAGCTGTGCCAGGTACTCCTTTTGGCACTGCAGTTAACAGTAGAAACACAATCTCTAACCTCATGGGATTTATATATGAGTCAAGGTAAATAAGCAAAATAAATTAGTAAAGTATACAACATGCTAAATGTTTCACATTGGTGCACACCCTCAGAAAGTTCTCCTCTGCCAAGGTGGTCAGGGTGAGTCCAGGAGCCACTGGGGACCCTGGGTGGAAGGGAGGCCCTGCAACTCGAGGGTCCTCACACATATGTTCCCCGGCTTCCTTTGCACTTGACCAGGGACAGATAGCTGCACTACCCTGAGCCTCAATGACTTCAGCTCCAATTGGGTAGTTATCACAGCCAACTTGATAGTTAAGTTTGTAAGAAATCATAGATGTAAAAGAGCATGAATGTGACTAGTGAGGAGGAGAGTCCTGGGAAGGCTTCACACTTCACACACTCTAATCAGCATGACTTAAGTTAACCAACGAGGGGTGGAGGGATGGGTGGGGGAGGGCAGATCCCTTTACAGACATGTTTTTCTTTTGTTTGTATTTAGTAGACTGGAAAGAATTCTGCATCTTAAAAATTGGCAGGACATTTCTCATTTGATTGCTAATGCATTCTAAAGGCCTTGAATGGTCACAGGGTGGCTCTGCTAAGTGCATGTGATAATGAGCTTACTAAAAGACACATCAGACGCTCAGCAAATGCCCTAGGAAAGTTGGTGCTGCAGAGCTCCACAGGTACCACTCTCATACCAGGCTTCCCATTTGCCTCCACTGTAGGCTGTAAATGTCTTCTAACTTGACTGAATTGTTTTTGTGTCTGAAAACTTAAAAACATGTCAACTCGGCTTACCATTTGTGAGGCCTTCCAGTTGATACCTCTTTCCAAAGAAAAAAATGAAATGAAAAACCTTCATGCTTGAATTAAAAAAGTACAACATTGTTAAACACTTTTCTCAATGACCCAGAAAGGTGAGTCTTCTTGCTCTTTGTGGCATCATGTGTACATTATTTGCAGAATTTATTGCTTTGGTGATCTGAACAAGGATATGACATGAGCACTATTAAGCTAGCAGTTGGTAGTAATGTCTTCCTGAGCAAACTTCAAGGGCAGTTGGAGAGTAGTCTAGCAATAACAGTTTAAGTGAAACACGGTAGTGGGTGATGACCAGCAAGGAAAGGTCTATTAGAGAGTATAGAATGGGTATAGTTACAAAAATGCACTTTCCCCAGGTGTAAACTGAAAACCCAGCTGGCAGATTTTATCATACCAGTTTACTTGGTATGACCATTTACTTGGGTCAATTACCTTAATTTTAAAATCATAAATATCCCCAGTCTGGCAGAAAACCACTTCTTAGTATATCAATAAATAAAAAAAAGTATGTAGCATGGATGGAATTGGAGGGTATTATGTGAAGTGTAAAGTAAAATAAATAAAAATACCATATGGTTTCACTTATATGTAAAATCTAAAAAACAACAACAAATGAAACAATATCAGACTCCAAAATCAGAGATCAAAGTGGTGGTTACAGAGGGTAGGGGTTGGGACAGGCTGTGGGGTTGCAAAGGTGAAGGGGACTATAGTCAACAATATTGTGATAAGCCTGCATAGTTACAGAGAATCCTAGAATTATCATCTCACTAATTCTAATATGATAATTAGTGGGATGAAAAGGTATACAAATGTTCAATCACTAAACTTTACAATAGAATCTAATAAAATTAATATAATGATCTATACCAACTGTATTTAATATTTTAAAAATGTATGGAGCAAGAGGAACAGAAGTTTAATCAAGGTACTTGGACTCCTAGAAAAGAGGCATGAAAATGTAATTTTTTAAAAATATATATTTTATTGATTTTTTTGTAGAGAGGAAGGGAGAAGAATAGAGAATTAGAAACATTGATGAGAGAGAAACATTGATTAGCTGTCTCCTGCATGCCTCCCACCGGGAATGTGCCTGCAACCAACGTACATACCCTGACCGGAATCAAACCTGGGACCTTTCAGTCTGCAGGCCGACGCTCTATCCACTGAGCCAAACCAGTTTCGGCAAAATGTAAATTTTTTACACAGTAGTCATTTCTCTGAATCTGGCTCTAAAACAAATGTGATAACAGATGCCTCTTCCATTGATAATATTATATATCTAATAATATAGTTGATAATAGGGTTATATATAAATATTAAATATCTACATACAAATATCTCTAATAATAAAAGGGCAATATGCTAATTAGACCAGATGTCATTCTGAATATCCTTACTGAGGAAGTTGGAGTGAGAGGGAACACAGCCCAGTTCCCAGGTGCATGCAGGTGGACAAAGGGAAACAGCCTGTTTCCTGGGTGCTGGAGGAAAGCTGGTGCCAGTAGCCAGGGGAAGGAAGGCCTACTCTTGCATGAATTTTCATGCATCAGGCCTCTAGTTCTACATAAGAAAGCCTAATATGCTAAGTGTCTGGTCAACCAGTTGGCCATTCAACCAATCTAAGTGTAATATGCTAATGATATGCAAAGACCACTTAACCTCTTTCTATGATATGCACTGACTACCAAGTGGGGCAGATAGTCAACCAGTTGACCAGTTGCTATGACCTGCACTGACCATCAGGGGATAGATACCAATTGGGACTGAGCAAGATGGAACCCTCCTGCAGTACCTCTCTAGCTGGCCAACCTCCTGTGTCCCTCCCTGACCCTGATAGTGCACTGTGGAGTCCCTTGGCTTGGCCTGCACCCTCTTGCAATCTAAGACCCCTTGGGGAATGTCAGAGAGCTGGTTTTGGCCAGAACCCAGAAGGCCAGGCCAAGGGACCCCACTGGTGCATGAATTCATGTACCAGACCTCTAATATATATATATAATTTACATATATTTGTAATCTTCATGTCTATGAAGCTTTTTTTTAGGTATTATTTTCCAAATTCTCTCATTTATAGAAATGATTGATTATGTGTTACTTTCTTGGCATCAATTTTTTAACCTTTCTATTGCTATGGGAGGGTACCACTCAAGGTATTTATTTTTTATCTTGCAAAGGTAGATTGATGGATTTTCAGCTATTGAATAATAATGACTCAAGCTTGGCTCTTTTGTGACATATTTTATTGGATCACAAAAGGCTCAGAACATACTTCTACTTCTTTATAGGTTATTTCTGTTTTTGTTTGTGTCTTTGAAGAAAAATAGTGTGTTCCAAATATATTTTCAAAATGCATCTGAGGTCTCTGGGTTTTCTGACAAAAGGCCTAAGAAAGACTCTAAGTGGCTACTTCATTTTACCCATTTCCTTAGGACAACAAATATTTTTCTTAAAGCAAAATAAACAAAGAAAAATAGTATCTCATAGTACTTACAAATCAATAGCATTAGTTCATATATTTTATTCAGAATAAAATATTTTTATTAACTCAGATGCATAATATAAGGTCATGTTTACTGTTAAAGTTGACAAAGAACTTATTCTCTAACATTTGAATATTCACAAATAACTGTAAGTCTCCATAAAATTATTCAAGTCGCAATATACATTTGAACAATTGTTCTTAAACTTAGAGATTACTTTTTAGGTATCAAGGTATGCATTCCTCTTACTTTACTACATTGGACCAGGAATAACTGTGGTTTACAGATAAAAATTAAGCATTGTGAAATTAGCAGGGGAAATATGTCATTCTATGTTCAGTGAAACCTACCAACTAGAGTAAAAACCTCACATTTAGATAAGGAATGGAGAAACAAAAGAAAAATAAACGTTTGAGAGTATTGCATCAGTTTAGTGGCTGTCTTGACATTTGAGGAAATACTACTTGAAGACATCTTGGGTGGATTGGTGGGAAGAGAGAGAGGTTGAGGCCGCCTCTCAGTAGTGCAAGATTCAACATGCAAGGAATGGAATTCCAGGCCTTGAAGGGAACTGAGGGTGGACTAGGTGGAAAGTATAAAGATGTAGTTCAACATTCATATATCCATTAACAAAGGGACACTGGGCACTGATGATACAGGAAGCTGCTCTGGAGACCAATGTGAAGATGTGGGTGCTGTCTCACTAATTTACAGTCAAAATGAAGTGACAGACACATAAATGCCCAAATATGATAGTCCAATAGTCTAGGTGATACAGGAAAGCCTAGAATACAAAGGACCACAGAGAAGGAAGATGTGCAAGACTGGACTGGCTGGCATGGAGAGTTTGAACCTGGGTGTGGGAAGGTAAAATGGGGAGTAGGAGAGGAGGAGCCCAAGCTCACCTGCATGGCTCTGCCAGGTTCCCCTGGTCCTGGTCTCCAGGGAACTTGCACTGGGGCCCACCCTTGCTCTTACCTTCTCTCCTGGGACAATGATCACAGTGGAAATTCTCTAAGGAAGCAAACATCTTCTCGGGACACCAAGGAGATACTTGGCAGGGATGACAAGGACTTAGGAAGTTTAAATAGACTATCCACAGCCAGTAAGGGTTAAAGCACTGGCCCACACAGGTCATGTCAAGTTTGATATGACTAGAAAATGGAGTAATCAAGCCAGTAAGGAGGGCCATAGTTAATATGCTAAGGATTTGAACATTAACTTTTTAAAAATATATGTTTTATTGATTTTTCACAGAGAGGAAGGGAGAGAGATAGAAAGTCGGAAACATCGATGAGAGAGAGACATCGATCAGCCACCTCCTGGACACCCCACTGTGGAGATGTGCCCGCAAGCAAGGTACATGCCCTCAGCCGGAATCGAACCTGGGACCTTTTAGTCCTTAAGCCGACTCTCTATCCACTGAGCCAAACCAGTCTCGGCTGAACATTAACTTATTAAGTTGAGGAACCAGGGGTGCATTTCAACATGAGTTACATGAAACAACACAAGAATAAACTGCTGATTTGTCTCCCAGGGAAATGGCAAACCCCTTCCTCCCAGCTTTATGGAGCTGCGGTCTCTGAGTGGCTTCCGTTTTGGACCTTTCTGGGACTGGGCTCTTCTCTCATCACAGTGAAAAGCAGCAGAGGATTGGGTGGGACACTTTCTGTGGGTCTTGCAGTCCCCTCTCCGCCCTCCCCACTCTGGGCATGGGCGCTTGAAACTCACTGGCTGGTTCACTTCCTCTCTGTGCTATGGGGCTCTGTCCTGGGAAGCATGGGGAAGACACATAGGGCTCAGAGAGTGAGATCAGAAGGTCTGTGTCTCTTGCCCCTCCTTCACCTCCAGTTGCCCTTCTCAGCCCTAGCTCCCCAGCTGCTGACCCTGCCCACTGTAGCTGGCAGGGGACTTCACAGTCCTGCAGGGTGCCTCTTTATCCTGCTGGTACTTTTTTTTTTTATTCTCCCTCACTCTCCATTAGCCCTAGAGCGCAAAGCTGCTGAACGTTTGTCCACTACTTCCTATGCCTGTGTATCTGTCCCTTCTATGTGGTCTGGACCACCACCCTCAACTCCTGGCAGATTTATGGTCAAAGAGTCCTATTCCAACCCCCTGTTCAATATTGCTCTTCATCCCTTGCTTCCCCAATACCCTTCTCCTTCTTGTCTTGCTCTATTTTTCTTTGTTTTGTAGTATTTCTCATTTTTAAGTATGCACAGTGGATTAGTTCCCGAAGGCTGCCATAATAATTTATCTAAAACTGGATGTTTTAAAACAACAGAAAACAATTGCCTCAAGGTTCTGGAGGTAAACGAGATTCTGGAGGTTATGCATTTGAAACTAAGGTGTGAGCAGTGCCACAGGTTCTTCCAGAATTCAGGGGCAGAATGCCTCTCACCTGTCCTGGCCCCAAGGGTTCCAGGCCTTCCTTGGCTCGTGGGAGCCTAACTCAGTCTGTGCCTATGTCTTCACAGGGTGCTTTGCCATCACATGGATTTTTTATCTGTGTCCGGGTGTCCACAGTTCCTTCTGTTTACAAGGACACTGGTCATATTGGATTAAGTCCCACACTCCCAAATGAATTCATTGTAATCTAATTAAATCAAATCTGCAAAGACCCGGGATTCTAAATAAGTCTACATGCTTACGTAATGCAGGTTAGGGATGGAATTTTGTGTTGGAGAAACAATGCCACCCGTAACACATAGTGTACTTTACATCATGCATAATATCCAGTGTGAGGTTTCTCTCCACTGGAGTTGGGATTGTCCAGGGAAGGGATCTTCTACTCATGAATGCACACATGTGCCCAGGCCTTAATGGGCACATAGTTACTGAGCAGTAGAGATTTGTGGGGTGAAGAGAAAGTCTCATTTACAGGCTATTTTAAGGATGAATGTAAGTGGAATTTTATTTGTTCTGGAAAATGAAATGTCTCTGAAGTTCTTTGGTAAACCTGGCTCAGAAAATAAAACACTTCGTTGAGATTTAGAAAAACACCAAACTACCACCTTTTTCATTGGGAAAACAATTCCTCACTGGACAGAAGGGATCCACATTTTACATTAATGATTTATTTTCTGATTCTGCAGCCCATTCATAAAAATTGAAACACTTATTTTAAATCAATCCTTTTTAAACCCTCTGAATTTTAGACCTGGGCTTCAGCTGTTCAGCATATGGTTGATATATACCAGGAGAGAGAAGGAAAGTGTGGAAGGAAGAGATGATGAAGGATGGGACAAGACTGGAGCCACACCTCAGCTCTAGCAACCAGGAGAAGGGCAGGTCAAGAGGCAGTGGGAGCTGGCCTTCAGTTCCAGGCTCATCAACATCAGTCCTGGACTCTCTGGCACACATGGCCCTACCTCTTGCTCACCAGGGCCTGAAAGGAGGTTCAGATCATTCTATGGCTCCAGGACATAGCTGCTGGGATTCTCTTCCTGCCATGTTATCTCCTGGCTTTGCCCTGTGTCTGTTCTCTAAACTATAGAGCCTGACCAACACTGGCAGCATTGCATACTCTCACACGGTTCCCTCAGTGGTGCAGCCAGCTCTGGAGGACATGAGCAGGGTAACAGCTGTCAGAGATGTGATAATATCATAGAAGATCAGAGAAAAACCAAGCAACACTTACAGAAATGGAGTTACACAGCTTTATTATGCCGCCAAACTCAAAGGATGTTGCCCTTCAAATTCTGAGCAAAGCAATATGGTGGAAGCCCTTCTTTTATCCCCATTTGGTGTCCTTGGCCCCCAAATATAGAATGGGACTTCCAGGCCTTTCCCAGGCTCTACAAAAGGTGTTGGAGGTCTTGAGACCATATCTAAGGACCTGGCCTGGAGCCAGTGCTAATAACTGCACTCCCCCCACCTCTCTGGATCTGTGAATTGTTCATGTGAAATATGAGCATTTAGGTAACAGGTCTTGCAAGACCAGTTTCTGGGAAAGAGGCAGTGACGTAATTATAGGTTATCAAGAATGTACATGGGGCTTGCTGCCAAGATTAAGATTGCTAGCTGCTCCCCACTTCCAAATATCAGGGTTACATTGGAATTAGCCTTTTAGCCTTCTCAAAGACACCCATGACACACAGGCTACCAGGCAGCAGGGTGTCAGTCCTGCACACCGTCTTTGAAAAGTGTGCTTCCTATGGAAGCCAGTAAGTGATTTCAAATGTTAAAAGTTAATTCACAGACACATATTAAGCCAGTGAAATATCTGCAATATTTGAAAATAAAAGCATATCTCTGAAAAAAATTACTTATAATATTTTAGTTATAGCTTTGTAATAATAATATAATAACATAATAATATGTAATACATAAATAGCCTTATATATTACACATATTCATAATATAATTAAATGTAATGCAATTATATGTGAATATATAATATATCTATTATAATAAAAGCATATTATGCTTAATTAGATTGGACAGCCAAACAACCTTCTGGATGAAGATGCAGCGGGGGTGGTTAGGAACGATCAGGCAGGCAGGTGAATGGTTAGGGACAGTCAGGCAGAGTGGTTAGGGGTGATCAGGCAGGCAGGCAGAGTGGTTAAGTGTGGGAACCCCTTTCACATCCCGTGTGGTTCAGGGTTCTGGTTCTGGAGAAGGCCTCACACAAATGAAAAGAGACTAGAAAAGTATTAATTTTGGAATATCGGGGGTCAGGCAGGAGCCCACCTCTAGTGGGAGTACTACACACTGCTCTGGCCTTGCTATCCCTTTTATTGAGACTATGGGATACACCCATAGTCTTTAGGCAGGAAATTCAATAACAGAAATTTATATGAGACAAGCAGGTAGAGGTTGCTTCAGTTAACAATGTTTCAACTAAACAGTGAGTGGTTAGAGCAATTAAGGTTGTTGATTAGTGCCGGAGCCTGCTGGCAATCGAACAGTACCTGACTGAGGGGGTGAGGATAAGAAAAAGACAGACAAGAAGAGATGGGGTTGGGAGGTCTGAGACTTGAGTCTGCAGTCCCGAGTTTATTTCCAGCATAGTATTTAAGCACAAGCAGAGGAGGGGGTTACACAAATCAGGTACCTATTTGCAAACACAGTCAAGACCTTGCAAGATCTTGCACATAGGCATCAACATTTTTTCAGCCAAGCTGTTTAGTTATGTCTAAACTCTGCATTCACATCTCTGTTTATTAAATTGAAGGGTGAGAAAGCAGAGAGCTATGTCTAGACTTTGCATTCAGAATTCTTGTTTACTAAACTGAAGGATGAGAAAGCAGAGAGCTATGTCCAGAGCCTGCTTTCAGGTCTCTGGTACCCCCGTATGCCCGGGGCAGCTCCCCACAGATCAGCCTTCTGGGTTTCCTGTTCACATCTTTCTATCAGTGAGGCAATGTTTGGTTTCTAGCAGTTAGGGGCAATCAGGCAGGCAGGCAAACAGTTAGGGTTCAGCATTCCCTGATTGCTAGATGGCTGTCTGACTGCTGGCTTAGGCTCAATCCTGCAAGGGTTCCTGTGGGTTTGGGCCTAAACCAGCAGTTAGACATCTCCCTGCAGGATTGGGCCTAAACTGGCAGTTGGACATCCTCTGAGGCTGTGATCTGCAAACTGTGGCTCTTGAGCCACATGGGGCTCTTTGGCCCCATGGCTATGGCCTTCCACAAAATCACAGCCTGGACGAGTATATTTTGAAGAAGTGGCATTAGAAGATGTTTAAGTTTTAAAAATTTGGCTCTCAAAAGAAATCTCAATTGTTGTACCATTGATATCTAGCTCTGTTGACTAATAACTTTCCCAACCACTACCCTGAGGGATCCCGGATTGTGAGAGGGTACAGGCTGGGCTGAGGGACCCCCTTCCTCCATGCATAAATTTTGTGCACTGGGCCTCTAGTAATATAATAATATAAAAAAATAATATAATACCTTGGTTAATTCAGCCTCAATTCTCCAACATGGGACACAGCACTGCAGAGGTTATTTGAAGTGTCCCAGTTCAGTGATAGGTTGTTTGGACAGTATCTCAGGGATCTTACACACTAACAATGATGACTAACAGGACAACCACCTTGATGCAAATAGGCCAGACATCGATCATGGCCACTTTCAGAAGAAAACACTTAATAACATAAGATGCATCTGGAGAGAAGCTGGGTATTTTTAAGTTGGTTATGACAATGCAGTGGAGCTGCTGGGGACCCACACCTGGTGAGAAGATAGGTTGGCCTGGACTGAAGAGGCTGGATGGACAGGTGGTGGCATGGGTAACCCCAAGGGAGCTGCATGAGGAGCCTCTGCAGTACCCACACTCCTGGCCTGAGCATGTGCCCTGCTCCTATAGGCATCTCAGCCAGTCCCTGGAGGGAGGCTCCTGAGAGCACTTACTTCAGTGCTGCTTTAGAGCATTAGGAGTGAGTGGAAGGCTCCTGCCCCTCAATGGAGAGCCAGTGAATAAAGTAGTCAATGAGCATCTGGACTGGGGTTTCCACCTGTTCTGGGGTGAGAGCTGAGGGCTGAGGGCTGAGGGCTGAGGGCTGAGAGGTGAGAGCTGAGGGCTGAGATCTGAGGGCTGAGGGCTGAGATCTGAGGGCTAAGGGCTGAGGGCTGAGAGCTGAGGGCTGAGGGTTGAGGGCTGAAGGCTGAGGCCAGAGGAGTGAGGGCTGAGAGGTGAGGGTTGAAGGGTGAGGGCTGAGGGCAGGGGGTGAGGGCTGAGGGCTGAGGGCTGAGGGCTGAGGTCTGAGGGCTTAGGGCTGAGGGTTGAGGGCTGAAAGCTGAGGGCTGAGGGCAGAAGGGTGAGGGCTGAGAGGTGAGGGTTGAAGGATGAGGGCTGAGGGGTGAGGGGTGAGGGCTGTGCGGTAATGGCTGAAGGGTGAGGGCTGAAGGCTGAGGGCTGAGAGTACTATCTGGCTCCGTGCACTGAATAGCCTCTAGCTGTTGCTCTGCCCTCTTGTGCTCACATAGCTGTCCCTTGACAGTACTCGAACCCCAATGGACAGCTGTGCCTGCAGCCAATTAACTGTCATCTGTGACCATGAGCATTCAGTTAGAGATGGCCCAAATTAGTTGGTCCATTCTGTATAATAAAATCCCATGACAAGAAAAGGTTAAAATATGCACACACAGTGAAAAAAATCACCCAGAAAGACTATAGATGAGAAAATATGGACGGTGGTCACTTACAAGTGATGGATGTGAGTAATCAAGAAGGGGATAGGATGATATAAAAGAGTAAGAGGTGGGGGAGTGAAGGAGAAGATGGTGAAAATGGAACTAGAAATGAGGAATATCACTGGCTCATGGTCCAATGATCTTCTGAGGTCCAGTTTATTTTTTCTAAACAAGGGCATGCAATCTAAGGTCCTGAATAAGAATTCTCAATGTGCTCAGACTTGGCAAGAACGGAGTCCTATGTACAGTGCAGCCGCTGGCTGCTGTGAGCAATCATGAGATGTGGGTCTCTGGTTGGTGGACTTGCACACTGTGGTGGGAATCAGGAATTTTGTGCTGGTTTTCTTTGGTGTCCTTCATTTAAAAAAATAAATGGCACTAGATAAAAATAGCTGCTTTCTTTTTCTCAATACGGAAGTAATGGCTTTTTAAATACCCAAAGGGAGAAGACAGATATCAATAACATGGCTTGCATTGTTCTGCCCGGCTGGTGTTGCTCAGTGGTTGAATGTCGACCTGTGAACCAGGAAGTCATGATTTGTTTCCCAGTCAGTCACATGCCAGGTTGTTGTCTGGATCCCCAGTGTGGGGCATGCAAGAGGCAGCAGATCAATGATTCTCTCTCATCATTAATGTTTCTCTCTCTTCATTCCTCTCTGAAATCAATAAAAGTGTATTTTAAAAAAATAATAAAGAAGCTCTGTCTTACAAGAAAGAATGCTGGAAGAAAAAAGCATGCTGTACTGTTAGAAGCAAAGGACTGGTATCAGTTGGGATTAATGTCTTGGATATCCCAGCCTCACTTTACTCATGTTATAATAAATATACCTTGAAAGATTATTTTGAGAGTAAGAAGCTTACCTCTTTTATTTTAACTTTAATTTAATTTATTTTTACCATTAGCATTTAAGACTTAGTAACAGTTTGCATGAGGAGCAGTTCCTCCTTTATACTGTTCTCCATATTTCCACATGAAGGTGATATACTCATTAACACATCCTCACTGACAGATGCCTGCTGTCCCCAAAATAGAGCATATTTTATGGAACTACTACCAATGTATTGTTTTTAACCCCAAGGCACCAAATAGTATTCCTGCTTCTACTATAAAACACTCACAAAACATTCTTATAGAAATTAATTATAATAAAAGGTAATATTAATAAAATAAGTAATTAATTAATTATAAAAATTGTGGAATGCAAAAGAAACACATCATGATGGTCAAAGTTCACACAAGGTCATCCCAAAAGCCTAGGGCTCAAAAATCTTATAATAATCTCCAGACCCTGTCTGCTTTAATCTTCCCCGCATCCCACACCTTTAGATAATATTGGCTTTTCTTAAGAATCCAGTCTCAACCCTTTTCCCAGCATCACCTGCCAAGGGACAAGCAATACCCACACACCTCTGAAATGGCAGGTGGTCTGGGTAAAAAACATGAATGCAGGTTTTCATGTTCCTAAATCAGTCCCAAATAATCCATGTACTTTAATTTGTGCACTATATATTTATTTTGTCCTTCTAAAATTATTTTTGTTAAATTGAGAGTATGTAAAATGACATTTACCAATTAAGTGGGAGACATGAATGATAAAAATGAACCTATAAGCACTCCCACTCAATTTAGGAAAAATAACATCGTCATCATGAGAGAATCTGCCAGTAGATCCCTCTTCAGTCTTCTTCAGCCCCTAATCAGCGAGGCAAAGGCTTACATCTCCAGTCTCACAGGAGATGAAAGTCCACATTGCAGGAAGGTGAAACCAATGATTTGCAGCCCAGAGTCAGAGGCAATCGAGTGGGTCTGAGCCTACTTTAGAGCCCCTCCTCTGGTTACCTCTGTGTCACTTTGGCTCTGTAGAGCCTGGAGATGTGGACATGTGTGCACTAAGAACAATTCCTGATTCCAGGTAATAGTTTCCAAAGAGGCTTGGATAGAGTTTTCTTTAGACTTGTAATGATAGACATTTAGCCCTTGCTTGGTAATTTAAAGTTTGGTTTAGATATACCCTGATACATATTATAATATTGAGTGGCAGAATGTATATAGAAATCACTTTCTTTCCCCCTAAATTTTTCAAGTTTGCAAGATGGGTCAAGAGATTGAGAGCAAGTTAATAGCATGGGCTAAAGTGGCTAAGTTTCTTAAATGTTCTTTATGAAGTTAGGATACTAATGTCTAACTCATAATTAGTATTAGGAGGAGTCCATGGCATAATTTATGTAAATCATCTGTCTCAGTGGGCCTTTGTCTATGTTCAAAAAAACACTGTGTGCTGCTATAAATGATAGCAGTTACAGCCACTGGAATGGAATGCACATGCCTACATGGCAATGCACTTTATGGGTGGGAAGGGAAACATTGTCCATCCAAAGCCCTCCCGATAATCTCCCCTTGTCCTTGTCTACCATTCTCTTTCCCTCCACTGTGGGGCTGGGGCAACTTTGTCATTCTCCAAGTGTACACTAGCATGCATTCCCATTTTCCTAGTACACCCATGAATGCATTCCTAACACATTATATGAAGGACTAGATTCTGTGACCCAGTTCATCAAAATGAATTTGAAACATCCTGTTTGAAGCTCTCAAACCAATGCTATGCATTAAAGGATTTATTTCTTCATTTTTGTCTTCTCTTCCAAGACTTGACTCCTAACCACTTGAGGTGGAGGTAAAGCTGACAGAGAAACTGAAAATCCTCTGCCTCATTGCCTGGAGGACATGCTTGGCAGGATATTTCCTAGCTGTGCTGTCATCAAAGAGAAACTTAACCTTGTCCAGGAAAAGAACTCTTTACTTTCAAACCAACTCCTTGTCAGGGCCAATCAACTTGCAAAGTAAAATGTTAGGGGGGAATGAAAAATAGCAATGAATGCATTTCAGTTTGAGGTTATTGAGACTTGAAATGATGACTTCTCATGTTTTACAATGATATTAAATTTAAATGTTCTGGTTCACGCATAGTTACCACTCCCTTCATCTCCATTAATCTTTGAAATATGCCACTTCTGTCTTCAGCAATGAAATGAAATTTCCCTGGGGTTATAATTGCTTTCCAGTGTGTCTTTCTTCATGTTACATGATTGCTAAAGATTTCCTCCAAATGGAAGATATTTAGTGAACACAGTACAATGTATTTCTCTGCTATGTTTAATCTGCTGGCACATAATTTGAAGGGTTGGGTATGGGAATTGAATTCATCTGACCATGGCAGATTTTAAAACTTTGAATACAACTCAAACTTTATCGATGTTGCTAAATTACAACACCAAATATCTGGACATGACCATATAACATTTATAGCATTTTATGTCTTTATCGCTACAACCAACATTTGCTTAAGAATCACAATTACAATTTAGTATGAGCAAGAAGAGCATTTTACAAGAGAAAGTAGAACATGCTGAAGCATTTTGCCAGGAACAGTTTTTATTTTTAGCCTGTCCCCAAAAAGTCATTATCTGGAGGCCTGAAATGTCTCAAAAAATCATTACATTAGAGTGCTGCTAGGTCATTTCATAGAGTCCTCAGGAGCATGCTTGCTGTAGGATGGGGAAGCTCTCTGGACCACACAAACAATAGGATTGTGTGCCAGAACCCAGCTCTTCCCATTCTCCTGAGGAGCAAAAATTCATTGTTGAACAGAGCTTTCACAAATGGCAAACCACAGTTTGATCCAGTGAATTATACCCAGGATTTTTATTTTTATTTTTATTTGTACTTATAAAAACGGTAGCATTTCCACAGTTGAGATCTGGTAATCAGGATAACTAATAAATTGATACATATTACTTTATAAATAACTAGAGGCTCAATGCATACAAATTCATGCAAGAGTAGGTCTTCCTTCCCCCTGCTCCCAATACCAGCTTCCCTGTGGCACTTGGACCTGGGCTGTCTTCCCTAAACCCCAGCTTTGTCAGGAAGGATGCTCAGAATGGAGTCTGGAAGGATGTATGGTCTAATTAGCATATTACCCTATTATTATTATAGATAATATTTATCTGTCTGCAATTAGCTTAGGTTTTCTTCCTAGAGACTTTCCTTAGATAAATTTGCATCAATAGTAGCATACCAAAGAATGTAAGAAACAAAAAGAGTACGAGTGGGATTTGGCCTTGCATTGCTCCCTGGTTCCCTCCTTTCCAGTTAGAACAATCTTTTTAGAAAAGAATTGAACACATAAGGAAGAGCCATCCATCATCAATTAAAGGGAATCAGCTGGTTTATGGGGACCACCCAGGTCAGTTTATGGGCCACCCCTGCCTAGTTCCCTTTCCAAAACATGAAAAGCCAGACCAGAGAGGCCTAGTGAAAAATTCAGGGATTGATCATTAAGGCATCATTAAAAATTAAGGGAGCTGAATGCATTTCACTTGACAATTTTAGGACTCAAATTTATGCACTCTCTAAACATCATTCCTTACTCAAAAATCTTTACAGTGGCCTGTTGGATAATTACAACGTTGTAGCTACCATTAATTGAGTACTTTCTGTGTGCCAAGCATCATTCTCTCTATTGGTGGTTCATAATAATCTTCATTTGTCACTGAACCCTGTAGAGAGCATTTTCCAGGATGGACTGCAGCACAGAGAAGGGAATGGATTTGCCTAAATTTGCCAAGTCAGCCAATAGAACAACTGAATGTCCAAGCAGAATGGTGGCCCCACAGCTGCCACCATTTTACTCCACCTTACACTGTTACATACTCTTTGGTCTTACCCAGCCAGAGTGCTTCTATGCTTACAGGTTTATCCCCAACACCGTCAGAGCCTGGATTTTGTTACCCACAGCTGATTCCTCTAAAAAGACTGTTCTCACTTGAAGAGAGGGAACCAGGGAGCATGCAGGGCTGAATCCCAGTCATACTCTTCTGTTTCTGGTATTTTTTGGTATGCTACTACTGATGCAAATCTATCTAAGGAAAGTCACTAGAAAGGAGAACTAAGCTAATTGCAGGGAGATAAATAGTATCTATAATAATAATTGCGGTGTGTTATTCTGTTACCCGCAGAGACTAGAACTAGTAGTACTCTGGAGAGCAGAAATGTTTGCTTCCTCAGGTCATATATGTGTGACATTGGAGGGTTCTTTGTCCCCTCAGAATGTGCTTGCCATCATGACTTCCCTACCTGCATGCGATGCTTTTTCTAAGGTTCAATTGAGAAGGTATTTGGAAAAAACACATTTATAACAACTGGGTTTATCTCACCCAAATTGTCTTCAAGTGCTCACAGTCTTGATTCACTCCCTTTTGTGACTGGGCTGCCCAAGCATTTCCCATTCAGGCAAGGCAGCTTCTGGAAGACTTGCATCCCCGCAGTGAATGGGACTTGATGAAGGCAGAGGAAGGTGATGCAGGGGCACTGCCAGTGGAATCAGATGTGAAAGGGCACAGAGGGGTATGCAGCACATCCAGAAGGCTGCCCATAATTGGCAAGTCTGAGCACATAAGATGAAATAAGGAGTCAGAAGATAAAAATAATAAAAGTCTAACCATGAACAATAGATAAAACCAAGGAACTAGAATTTTCTTCTGAAGGCATGGAGAAATGCTCACCTCATATCCCCCTGATGGTTCTTTATTCCTAGATAGAGTACTTGCACTGGTGCTGTATGAAGTGCACCTCTCTTTGGAATGTATCACTTTGCAACATTGTATAACTTACCATCTCATATGTATCCATGTACAATTCTACTCTCCCCTGATAACACTCATTATATTTATCAAAAAGGAGGATAAGGAGGTAATTTTGATTTTGTAATCACTTTAATGTGAGGAATTCATCATCTCTGTTTTGCTTGACTTTAATTTTTCAATTAAAAAAATAATTTGAAGCTTCATAGGTCACTGGTATAACATAATAGTTTTTCAAACCAGATATTTGAAGATACTCTCCATTCTTACATCCCTTTCAATTCACCTGGCAGTGATGGTTCTTATATAATGTAACTAATCTCCTCCCCTTCTCTCTGTTCCAATTGGCATTTTTAGATCAGGGCTTTATTTTTCCCCCTTTTATTATTTCTAAAGGCCTTTCATTAACTTTTACCCTCACAACCCATCCTAATCCTTACTCCGATACATTTATACACACATGCAGGCCCCTTTCTGAACACTGAAATTAGAGAAAGCTTTCTAAAATACAAATTGGTATAAATCTCTTCCCCAAGCAGGGTTTCTCAATGTTTTAAGGTTATAATCTATAAACAGAAATATGGCAGGCCCTATTTTAATATGTCAAAATTTCTTAAGTAAATTAAATGTAAGGAGTAGACAGAAATCCAAATAGCCACATGCCTTGCGATGTTATATAAAAACTGTGGGTTCTATTTTCCTTAAAACTAACCAGTCTGTGGACCAAATCATGTGATGCCTGGAACATTGTGTTTAAGAACTATTTATTGAATACAAGAAAAAAAAAAAACAAAGAGTTAGAACTTAGAAAGTGTAATGTGTTTGGTCTTGGAGCTTATGTAATGCATAAGCAGAATAGCTTTTGTACAGAATTATCCTATGGACCCTGGAAAGCTGATAAAGAAACATTTTCAAATAATTTGGGTGGGAAAAGTCCAAAAGACTTAGTAGAAGATATAAGAAATATCACTTTTCAAGGCAATAGCTGAAACTGGAGGTAATGAGCTTGAATCTTAGAAAGAATGATAGAAAATAAAGAAAATTAACATGTATCCAGTTATATGCCTATCATTGGGTTAAATATTTTAAATGTGTTGTCTTTTTACTGTCCTAACAATTTGATAACTAGTTATTATCCTTACTAGAGGCCTAAGTGCATGGAATTTGTGCACTCTGGGGAGGGGGAGGGGGGCTCAGCTCAGTCTATGCCCTCTCACAGTCCAGGAGTGCTTGAGGGATGTCCGACTGCCAGCTTAAGCCCAATCCTTGCAGAGAGGGCACTGACCACCAGGGAAGCTCCTGCACTGAGTGTCTGTTCCCTGGTGGTAGGTGCATATCATAGCACTGGTCATTTTATTCTTTGGTTAATTTTGCATATTAACCTTTTATTATATAGCATTATACATAGAAAAGGCTGAGATTAAGTAACTTTCTTTTTTATTATTATTTTTTTATACATGTCTCCCCATTGCCCCCACCTCCCTCCCAGGCATACCCCCACCCCCCCCCCCCCCAGTGTCTATGTTCATTGGTTATGCTTATATGCATGCATACAAGTCCTTTGATTGATCTCTTATCTACCTCACCTAACTTTAATCTTCCTGCTGTAATTTCACAGCCTGTTTGAAGATTTACTGCCTCTGTATCTATCTTTTTGTTCATCAGTTTATAATGTTCGATGAAGTAACTTTCAAAGGACATATAATTAGTTAGCTACAGAGTCACCATCTGAACTCCCACTGGGCTTAAACCTAAGTGTGGACATTTTCTACATACTATACTAGTTTTCTTCTGGTCCAGACACAAATACACATACACACACAAAGCACAGCCAGCTTAGAATTACAGTATATGTACATATATGTTTTTTTTTTTATTGTTGGTTTTTTTCCAGAGAGGAAGGGAAGGGATAGAGAGATAGAAACATCAATGATGAGAGAGAATCGTTGATTGGCTGCCTCCTGCATGTCCCTGACTGGGGTTGAGCCCACAACCCAGGCATGTGCCTTTGACTGGAATAAACCCGGGCCCTTCAGTACACAGAGCAAAACCAACTAGGGTAAGATTAGAATTTTGAAGGGCTACTGCTTCTGTCTTTGGGATGGGATTATTTTTTTCTTCTACAAAGACCAATAAAGGTCAGCATTTGTTCAAACCATCAGTACATGTTTATGTCACCCTAATATATAAAAAAGGAGGTTCCATAATGACTGGCCAAAGGCTTGCCCAAACACTGGAAGTCAGTCCTGCAGTCCAGTGCTGGGTCGCCATGGTGACCCAGCACTGACTGCCGAGGCAGCTATGGATCAGGCCCAGAGAGTGAGGCAGGGTCTGATCTGTAGCCTCTATGGTAGCTATTGATTACCCCTTGCCTCTCTCTTTCTTTCCGGGGTTCTGCGGGAGCTGCTGATCAGCCCTGCCTTTCTGATCAAGCCCAGAGATAGATGCGAAGATGTTGACTGCCATAAAAACCAGACCAATCAGAACTAAATTTGGGTGAGCTGTGAGGAGCCAATGGCTGCATGGAGGAGCTTTTGACACTGACTGGCATAAAAAGCAACCAATAAGAACCAAATTGGCCAGCTGAAGAGGGCCGTTGTGGGTGAGATGAGGCCTGCAGGGAGGGCAGTTAGGGATGATCAGGCAGGCAGAGACAGTTAGGGGCAATCGGGTTGGCAGGGGAGAGCAGTTGGAGGCAACCAGGCCATCAGCAGATATGGGTAGTGGCTAGGTCAGACCAGCAGGGAAGAGCAGTTGGGGGCATGATCAGACTGGCAGGGGAAGGCAGTTAGAGGCAATCAGGCAGGCAGGCAGAGGCAGTTAAGGGTGATCAGGCAGGCAGGCAGATGAGTAGTTAGGAGCCAACAGTCCCAGATTGCAGGAGGGATCTATGATTAGGCCTATACTGGCAGTCAGACATCTTCCAAGGGGGCCCAGGTTGGAGAGATTGCGGCCTGGGCTGAGAAAATCCTTCCCTCTGTGCACAAATTTTGTTCACCAGGCCACTAGTCTACTCATAAAAGATCTTGCTATTGGCCAGTCACAGCTCACAGCCATCTTTTAATCAGCCCCTCCTCCCCCTAAACTCCAGTGAGCAGATTAATGGCACACAGATATTGTAGTGTTTCCTTTAGGAACTCTATGTCTAGACCCATAAAAGAGGAAGAGATTTTATGAATGTGTATGGATTGACTTTAGAGCATGATTTTCTGAGTCATTGGAGTTTTCTGTATAATTTAGTACCACTTAATGCAGGACCATGATTACTTACTATGAGTTTAGCTCCATTGTATTAAAAGAATGAATAGATACCACTGAGGAAGACACAAGAAGTTCTCAACCAGATGAGCACTGAGATGACAAAGCCCCTCTTCACAAGTCTTCACTTGTTTCCTTTCTTTCATTTTAATAGCCCATTTTTAATTATGTAAACAATGTGCTATTTAAAGTATTAAAAATCATCTCTACATTTAACTTTCAAAACCTTTTTCCTTATTTTCTATTTTCCAAATCTTAACATTCTATGCATCTCATTCTTTTATTTATTTAGTTTTCATTTGTTTAGCACTGTGTTTTCTAATGATATTGGTGAATGAGGATGGAAAGAAGAGGCACAAGGGTGTATAAAAGAAATGTTAAATTTAGGACAATTTTACAATAGGTAAAATTTTATTTTTTAAACATTTGCTTTTTTCTTACCAATTTTTTTTCTAAAACACTCCAAAGTAACTGAGTCACCACTCTCACCTTATCATATGCCAGAAATTTCAAATTATTTTAATGTATTAAATTTTGTCTTTTCTACCATAAAAAAGGTCTTATCTCCTAGCTAATCCAGTTAAGCTATGAAGGACTATTAATAATCCTAAAAGTTTAATAACTTTAGCATATTTGTGTTCAGACTCTGTCTGAGTGGTGCTTTTGAGGGGCATGCTCCTAGCTCTGATTGGAGTTGGTTCTGACAATAGGCCCCTTACTTCTGACCTGTGCTTGGTGGACCTCCTCTGACTGGCCAGCCTGCTATCCTACCAATGGCCTTGTGCTCAGCTTGCATGTGGTATATACTAGGAAGTCTCTCTTTGTTTTTTTGTCTTCATGATGCCACCTCTGGAAGCCTAATTTAAATCTGGTATCCCTAGTAAGTTTTGGTGAACCAAACATTTGAAATCAGGGTTTTAAAAAGGATGGTTTAATGAGAGTAGAGCTCAGTGGTAAACTGAAGACAGAATATGGCATTTGGAAAGCCTGAATTAAAATAAAGTAGGGAAGGTGAAAAAAAAAATAAAGCAACTTTGAATCTGAGAGATGGTTCTAAACAACATAATGATAGAACTTGTGTCTTTTATCCTTTAAATCAAAACAAAGATTTATTGGACATACACATAGTCTCAGGTACTAGCAACAATGGCAAAAATATCCTTAATTAATGTGATGATTTATATTCCCCAAATAATTAATACCTCACATATGAGAAGTTTAAAAAATATTCATTAAATTAGATTGTCATTGATAAAGTAGATTTCCGTAGAAAAAATAAATAAATAAAACAAACCAATTAATTTGAATGCAATATCCCTAGCCTTAGAATTGAATATACATAACACCAGAGGCAGAATGGGGGTGGAGAGGAATAATTTGAGAGAAAAGCAGTTTAGGAAAGTGTATTTGAGAACTGTTGAGTTTGGGCTAACTGTGGCACAACTGTGTGTAGTTATTCTTGAAAATCCAAAAAAGGAGAACAATGATAGCTCAATGGGAAACTGGTCCTGGTCTGTCTCTGATGCATCGCTGCCATAATTTTAGGGACTTGAAGCAGATTTTCAGGCCGAAAATGTACGAATAGTTACAGAGACTTGGGTCAAAGGCAGTCTAGAGTGTGGAATACAAACAGGAACTTGTGGGTTCCTTCTCTATACACATGAAGGTCTCTCCGTGGCAGTGACGGCTGGGAAACAACAGGGAGCGCTGTGCCACTGCTGACACTACACTTACTCGGTGCCATTATAATGTGCTGGCAAGCCACTTAGAAGCTCAGGTGAGGTCTGCTACCAAACCCTTCCTAAAACCTTATATAGGATTGTTTAAAAAGCTTGGAAAAAATCTTGCAGCTCATGTTAATCCCCAGGCAGGACCATCTTGTCACAGGCACTGGCTCTGAGAGATGCTGTGTCCATTTCTGTCAGGTTTAAAGAATTAGCCAGAATTGCTTTTATTATTTTAAAGCCTGATAGAGATACTGGCACCCAGAAAGTGCTCAAAGTTTATTGGTTGAACCAATGAGCAATAACCCCTACCATGATGAATCTAAAATACAGATGAAAAGAGAAGGACGCCAAGCCAAAATTGTTCATAAACATAAGGTGCTTCTCAAAGTATGGGTTATCTTCAACCGAAAATAAATGCTAGGCTTCTTGAACTCAGCGTCTGCATCTTTGAGTTTAATTCCATCTTCCCACAAAGAGCACAACCGTGTGATCAAAAGCCTGGAACTACCTTAAATTGGAGATGATTTCAAGAAAGAGGCTTAACGTCCTTTTCATGATTCATCGAGAGAGCCATATTTCTTAGTCTGCTCATTAGAATATAATTTATCTTGTAGGATTTCATGGTGAAAAATTAAAAAAAAAGAAAAGGTCAGATTCAATAGTCACATTAAAGTGTTTGTTTTTGTAGTTTGCTAGGTGAAATTATAAGTAACAAGAGAAAAAATAAATAAATGAAAATAAAAGCATGAGCATTCACTTCTAAGCACCATTGTAGACACTACACAAAATGCATGCTTTATATCTTCTTTTAAAAAGTAGGCTATTACGCACAAATGCTAAGAGTAATTTTCTCTCCTATAAATACAAGTTAGTTTTTTAGGTTCCAAATCCCTATATATATATATATATATATACACTCTACTATGGTAATGAAGACAATGCTTGCAATTTAACTTCAGGACCAAATGTATTAATAAAAATATATGTTGGCAATAAACATATTGCTTAAAGTGTAATCACCTTAAAGATCAAATTATAAATTTTAAGAAGTTGTGTAAATATCACATTTACTCAGAGTTCTTTTTTTGTGTGTTTAATTGTTTAATCAATGTAAAAGAAGACATTTCATATTTAAATGTACAGATATAGTAGAACAATTTATTCCTACTTATTCAGAGTGAAAATATCAAATGCATCCTTGATTTGATTATTCAAATATATATTAATAAGAAAACATGTTACTTTTCTTTTTCTGTTCTTACTTTTCTTTTTTCCTTCCTTTATTTTACTTTTTATTTGTTAGTAGGTTGGGTTTTGATGGCTCAGAGAGAGTTAAAAGAGGAGATAAAGAAAGCAAAAAAAATAATAATAATAATCTAGGATTTCAAATTCTTTTGAAAATTATGGATTGTTCTTTTGTTATGCCCAAAATAAAACTATCTATCTTTTTATAGAAAAATGTAGTCAAACCATTAAAACAAATCTTGTGAAGAATAGCATGACTAATGGTTACCAAGCTTATACACAGGTGGTGAGTAATCCTGACTTGGTGATCACCACTAGCAGTGAGAAAACCTGGATTTTGATCCAGTCTAGTCCACTAATCAACCAAATAATACTGGGAAGGCTTACCATCTCCCTAAAAAATTTGAGATTCTCATTTGTAAAGTAAAGGACTTAAATTCCACAATTTCAGAGGCTCCTTCTGGTATTTTAAAAATTATTATTTATAAATGAATAGTTGGCATACAATATTATATTAGTTTCAGATGAAGGACACTGTAATTTCATATTTGGATACATTACCCTGTGAGCACCATGCTAAGCCTAGTACAACCTATTGATATTCTCCTTAGTCAATGAACATGAGGCTAAGTCCTTTCCAAATAGGACTGGGCTTGCCCAATAGCAGCTGAATGGAAATAGAAGAGGTGCTTCCTTCACATCCAAAGGGGTGAATCTTTATCTGCCTGGGGGTAGGGTGGGGCAGGAGGAGGTCTTTGTTATCTTTACAAAAGTAAAGACGGGAGTAAAGTTATTTGTTGAAAAAAAATGAAGAATAATGTATTACGTATGAATTAGGTTAGCATTCTTTAAATAGCCTTGTAATGTCATCTGATTTTTGCAATAAATCTTTTGGAAAAAAAGATCCATGAATGGACTTTTTAAGAGCATATTTGAAAAACATTCTTCTATGCCACTGCATTCTGTATTCATGAAGTATGAAATATTTTTGGAAAAATGGTCTTTGGGAAAATAATTATGGTCTGTCCCAAGTTATATATATATTCAATTGGAACCATGAATTTTAGTCCATCAGTATTTTTCTTCTAAACTTCAATCATCTCTTTCCCTAACCAAATTTCTTCATCCTTTCCTCTTCCCTTATATAAATACAGACACATTCACACACACTTTTAGAGGAACTTAGCATTGTGCAAATTCACTGTCAGAGGCTGAGATGTGAGTTTAGCCTAAAATTTAATGACAACATAGAACTATTTAAAGCCTGCAGGTGGAGCAGATGTGGCTTTGATTCTCTCCTTCTCAGCGAGGTGTTTGGTGTGATGTTGGCCCAGGCTCCTCAAGATTGCCAATCACAGACTGGGGAAAAGGGCCCCATGCTAGGCTGTCAATCACAGAGGGAGGAGGAATGCCCATAGGCCAGTGGTCAGCAAACCCATTAGTCAACAGAGCCAAATATCGAGTTCAACAATTGAAATTTCTTTTGAGAGCCATTCTTTTTAACTTAAAGTTCTTTCTAACACCACTTCTCTAAAATAGACTCGTCCATGCCCTGGTATTTTGTGGAAGAGCCACACTCAAGGGGCCAAAGGGCTGCATGTGGCTTGCAAGCTGCAGTTTGCTGACCACTGCCCTAGGCAATGTTGTCCTCACTCCCTTTGTGTGTGTCTCCACCCCTTTGTTTTCCCCCATTTCATGTTCTCCTTCCCATCTGGTGGATTAAAATCCAGTAGTGTCAAGGGTTTATTTATTGGTTAAACCAATTCTTAGGATTTGTGGCATAGAAAATATACTTCAGAAATAAATTTGTTGAAACGATTGCTTTCAATTGGATCAGATATCACAGGTGATTCATATATCACTTCCATTCCATTCATTGCTTTTTTCTTAAAGGAATTTCCCTATTTATTTTCACTCCATCTTAAAATTATTCTATGGCTGCATACAGCAGAGATGACACCCTGTGAGACAACAATGGAGATAACAGGAGGACATTGAGTGCATTACCTGAAACCACGGAGGCAACAGGAGAGCCCAGCCTAGAAGGGTAATCTCCTAGGCCTGGCCCTCCTGAGACTTCTCACTACCCGACTCTGTCCCAAATCATGAGTTAAAAACAGCAAAATCAAACAAAAAGCGAATCACTCTTCTAATTTATGCTAAATAAAAAACTAATAATTGTTCTTTATTTTAGAACATTTTTCTTCTGCTTTAAGAATAAGACAGGTGTCTAAAAATAATGTACATATTTGGATTTAAAATGGTTATGTGGATATTTTATTCACTCCTAGTGATTGGATAATTTAATCTAATTTAAGAAATGGTCTATTCATAATTTAGATGACATCAAGTTTGCTTATGTGACATGGAGATGGCTGGGAATTGGAAGGTCATTCTCTCTTCTGATTTGAAAATTTCTCACTCTTATTGTTAAAATATTGGTCATGGTCTCTAGCAGCCGCTGCTTCAATGCACAGGGTCCAGAAGTCAGGAGTCCTGGGATCTCTGTGGACCCTCCCATGAGCACAGATTGTTCCCAGGGCTTTATTAACTTCTAAACTAGACATAATGGTAGCACACATTTAGATGCAAAAAAGCACATTCAGAATAAGGAAGGGCAGTGGCAATGGCAACTGGTGTCGCAGGGCCAGCAGCTTTGGGGCCAGCAGCTTCGGGAGCTGCTCTGCCCGTGGCAGTGCCCAGTGAAGGAAGGAGCATGCAGGGCTGGAGGAGAGAATGTATCTGGACATCTGGATCCGGAGAGCCCATTTCACTGGCTGGGATGTAATTTTGGTAAAACTCTCCTAAACTTTTCCATCAGTTTATTTACTTCTTTATATCATTATATTTCTTAATAGTCTCTGAACTTCTTGAGCTATGACATTTACTTGTACTTAAATCTATTCCCAATTCCTAACCAAGTTCAAGCATGAAGTAAGATCGTATACATACTTGTTGGGATGAATTACATTGTAATAATTAGGTCACTTGTAGTTCTACTAGGGGAAAACAGGATAAGAGACATAATAAGGACAAATGCCATCAGTGACACATAGAAAGACCACACAAACCTAATAAAAATGGTACACGAATGATATGGTTAAACAATACAGAAATACTATATAAATATTGTCTTTTATCTGAAAAAATAACTTCAGTTTGCTTGTGAGAGTGTTGTGCAGGGCTATGAATTATTGGAAGGTGTGGGAGCAGTGTTATTTTAAAGTGCAGAACGACTGTGACTGGCATGTAGATAGGTGAGGTTAAGCACCCATTGTACACTAACTGGGATCCTCAGTGGTGTCTGCTGCATGTGCCCGTGCACTTGTTGTGGGCTCAGTCCAATCTGTGTTCATTTCCTGCCTTCACTTGCTGTTCTCTGACGATAAAGTAGACATACACAAGTAAAAGGCTTACATTATGGTAAAACTGTTTTCCAATGTATGATGTGAACGATGTGCATTTCCAAACAAGTGTCTTGGAAGTGTGTATACACCTTCTCTCACCTGTATCTTTGCCAAGAGAGAAGTGGCTGGAGCTCAGCTTTTTCTTCCCAATGACCCTGTCTGCTGAGGTGGCCTGGCTGTGTTATTCCTCTTTGGTGAGAATCTGGCTCTGGTCTGCTTGGTCAAATAACTCAAAATATTTTTCAAATATGTGTGTTGAGGAAAAATCAAAATATGCTTTGCCAGTTGATTTTTAAACACATTTCACAAACAGAAAATTTAACCCTTGTGTTTCTCATTAATGTCCCTTCAATTTGATGAAATACTTCTTCAGAATTTTCTGAATAATCAACTTTATAACCCCATATATATTTTCTTTAAAAAAGGTCAAACTGACTTTTGGTGAAAGCTATTAATGCCATGAAATTTACCTTTAAACCGAATAACACATTTCTAATTTGTTTTGACTGAAGTATGTCTAGATTTTATGAAGTTATTTTGCAATGTCCTAAAGAGCAATTGTAAACAAAATGGAAAAAAAAGAAAGAGTGTTTGTACTGATATGTGAATGCTTTCTTTCCTTCCTTTCTTCCCTCTCACACCATTCTATTCCTTAATTAAGACTTTATGAAAAGTATAGTATGTTTCTGATACTTTGTTAAGGTTTGCAAAGAGCATTCCACCTGTTGGATAACACACACAGGTAAATAAGATACTACACGTGTTTTAGATGACCAATATGTTATGTGAAGAGCAGCATATGCTACATGAGATTGGGTAGTCAGGGCATGAGAGACAATCTGGGAGAACATATCTTTGTTGTCGTTGTTGAGAATACATCTCTGCCCTGCTGTGTTCCACATTGTGGCTGCATCAAAAATACTTTAGAAAACATACTTACCATATTTAGAGAAGGCTGGATAGGTGCTACTTACGTTAATATCACATTAAATATTGTGCAAGATCAAGACTGTTCTCTATTTGTGCAATTAAAGCTAGGAATTGGTTTTCCAAAGACTTTCACACAATGGGGA
The DNA here is from genome assembly GCA_004026805.1 of Lasiurus borealis. Lineage (NCBI taxonomy): Eukaryota > Metazoa > Chordata > Mammalia > Chiroptera > Vespertilionidae > Lasiurus > Lasiurus borealis. Next base: position 2,489 of record PVJN01003074.1, on the reverse strand, counting down.
ATGAGAAATTTCAATTATTCTGTCCCTTTAGATAACACCATTATAAGTGTCCCTCTAACCTGAATATGATAGAGTAGTTCAACAATCCTTTTCCCTTTAAAATTCTTCCTTCTTACAGAATAAACTTCATAGCTATAACTTGAGGCGTTACTGAAACAGTTGACTCAGGATTTGATAGATAATTGGGTTTTACAATTAGACAAGTATGGGTGAGAATTCTGGCCACACTGTTTTCTAGTGTTGTGACTTTGAACAAAATATCTTTAACATCTCTGAATTTTATTTTCTTCAACTGTGGAGGAAACACAAATGTTTTTTGAGGTTTTTGTGAAAAGGAGATGAAATAGCACATGATTAGTAGTGCTGGCCTTGCTAAAAGTAGGTGTTAATCAATGAAGGTGGATAATACATGCTTTTTTAAAATTATTTTAAGCTATTTCTTCCTCATAAAATGTGCCCTCTTTTTCTCCTGTCATTTCAGACAACTGTGATGAGCCACTAGCATCCCTACTTTCTCCAATGGCCTTTTCCAGTTCCTCAGACATCACTGGGATTCACAGCCCTGCTCAGCTCAACCGAAGAGTTGGTGAGTAGGGTGACTGATTTTACAACACAGCCATGGATAATGGAAGAAAGTGTTGCTCCATACACAGAGAGCATGAATAAGAGCAGTGCTCAGAGTGGGATGAAATATGTCTCCTGGCACAAAACAATCTTCAAATTATGATGATTCTTGTTCCCCCAACCCACATTATTCTTCCTTAACTGTCATGAGAGGCTTTTGAGAAAATATTAAAATATTTTAAAAAACACCAAATAAAAATATTTTTAATGTTTCATATATGTCACACAAACAGCTACAAAAATATCATTATTATTATAAGAGCATCCTATTTAATAAAGAGGGAATATGCAAATCATGCCATCACAAAGATGGTGGTGCCCATAGCCACAAGATGATGGTGCTCAGCCCTGCCAAAGTCCCCCAGTCCTTTCATCCCCTGTGGAGAAAGTGGCAGGCACCTGGAACAGCCAGAACCACCCTCAGCCTCCCAGCAGCCCAGGGCCAGCCTAAGGTGCAGGCAGCCTTAGATGGCATCTCCCCAGCCAATGCCCAAGACACAGGCAAGCCTCGATGGCATCTCCCCAGCCACCCAGTGCTGCCTGAGGCTAGGTAACCAGGGCCAGCTGAGGCTTGCACTGTTGGCAGTGGCATGATAAGGGTATCACCTTCCCCTAATCGCTGGTTTGCTTTCCTCTACTGAGAGCTCCTGGACTGTGAGAGGGGGCAGGCCGAGCTGAGGGCCTCCCACTCCAGTGCATGAAATTTCATTCACCAGGTCTCTAGTTTTTATAATAAGTATGAATGAAACCTACAAAGATTTTCTTATGATAAGTTTAATTTTTACAATTCAATAAATGTTATGTTTAAAAATATTAAAAGCTATTGAGTAGTAGTAAGAAAATATTAAAGAAAAAATATAACCCTCTCAGCTAGAGATACACACAATAAATGTTGGTTGAGTATCATTACGGTGTGTGATAGAAATAAGAACAGACACCCTCTAACAAGCCTTTTATGTTAAATTTATTTAAAAATATGTTTTTATATATCTAAATATACATATTATAAACCAGATTAGATGTTGGCTTTTACTTTTACATAAAGATATATTTTTAAAGTTGATTTTTAAAATTTTTATTTTTTTATTTTTCATTTTTATTTTTTGTTTTGTTTTATTTTGTTTTTATTGTGTTACGTGTATACATATCTCCCCAATACTCCCCACCCACCACTCAGGCATACCCCAAACCCGCAGTGTCTGTGTTCATTGGTTATGCATACAAGTCCTTTGATTGATCTCTTATCTACTGCGCCGCTCCTTAAACTTCCTGCTATAATTTGACAGTCTGTTTGATGCTTTCCTGCTCCTGTGTCTATCCTTTTGTTCATCAGTTTATAATGTTCTTTATTGTCCACAAAAGAGTGAGGTCATGTGGTGTTTCTCCTTCATTGACTGGCTTATTTCACTAAGCAGAAGGCTCTCCAGTTCCATCCAGGTTGCTGCAAATGGTAAGAATTCCTTCTTTTTTTTTTTTTTTTCATTGATTTTTTTTTAAATTAAATCTTTATTATTCAGATTATTACATTTGTTTCTCTTTTTTCCCCTCTATAGCATCCCTCCACCCAGCTCCCACCCTCCCTCTTCCCTTAGCTCCCTCACATTAATCTCATCCATAGGTGTATGATTTTTGTCCAGTCTCTCCCTGTACACCCTTCACCCCTTTACCCCTAAGAATTAACAGTCCACTCCCTTTCTGTGCTCCTGATTCTATTATATTCACCAGTTTATTCTGTTGATCAAATTTTTAATTCGCTTAATTTTTAGATTCACTTGTTGATAGCTATGTATTTGTTCATAATTTTTTGTCTTTTACCTCTTTCTTCTTCCTCTTCTAGAAGAGTACCCTTCAGCATTTCATATAAC
>PVJN01003073.1:55914-107492 GCA_004026805.1 Lasiurus borealis | reverse complement strand
AATTCTTTCCAGCTTCCTCCATCTTAGGTGACTACGCCCCTAACAAGACAAAGAGACTTGCCAGTTACCCAACCCACCATTAGGTAATCCAGCAAGAATGTGCCGGGAGATAACCTAATAAGGCAAAACCACTCCTTCCTGCTATTAGACTGCTTCCTGACTCCACATCCCTTACCTGCGTAAGCAGACCCCGGCCCCTACCTGGCCAATCAGGATGGGCCAACTCCCCTACCTGGCCTATCAGGATAGGCCAACTCAGTAATTCAAACAGCTCTCCACCCCCCGACCCCCAGTCCATAAAACGGTCATGTAACAAAGGCCCGGGGCTCTCAGCCTCTGCTCTGTTTTCAGAGTATGTTGTTAGCCCCAGCATGCTGGTGAATAAACCCCTTTGTTTTTATATGAGATCGTCTCTTGGTGCTCTGTTAGTGCGGCTTGCATTCCGGGCTTAACATTATTTTATTATTATTTTATTATTATTCCATATGAATTTTTGGAGTATTTGTTCTAGATTTGTGAAATATGCCATTGATATTTTAATAGGGATTTCATTGATTATAGATTGTTTGGGGTCTTATAGACATTTTAATGATGTTGATTCTATTAATACTTGAACACAGTATATTCTTCCACTTATTTATATCTTCTTCTATCTCTTTTTTCAATGTTACTTAGTTTTCTGAGTACAGATCTTTGACCTCCTTGGTTACTTTTGTTCCTAAATGTCTCACATAAAAAATAAAAAGCTTCTGTATAGCAAAATAAACTAGCATCAAATGAAAAGGGAACCCACTATATGGGAAAACATTTGACAATGATACATCTGACAAAAGATTAATTTCCAAAATATATGAAATAGTTATACAACTTAAAAAAGGAGAGCAAACTGAAACAGAACCTTAAGAGCATTCATCTCAGATAAAAACTGCTGTTTGACCTGGAAGGTTACATAAATCCATCCCACATCACAAAGGTTATTCTCCTGTGCCTGAGGACCAGAACCATAAAAGATTGATTCCTGTTGACTCAGTGGCTCCAGGAGTTAAACTGTAGATAACCTTTAGAGATTATTAATTTTGCTCAATTTTACTTCTGTAAAATCTGCTTTCGCAAGATAGGTCCACATTCCAACATCTAGCAGAGTGAGGTTGGGAGATAAGGAGCAGTCAACAGGAACAATAGCTGCCCACTGAACCTATCCCCATTTCCTCCCCATGGCTGTTTGTGGATTTTAGAACAATGGAAACAAAAAATGTGGTTTGGATCTTTAAAAAGGGCTGCATACCCCTGAGAGAGTGCAGTCATGAGTGTGTGGACTCCACCTGCATGTGGTGCTCTTGTAGCCATTGCTGACCAGCTCAATAAATCCTTGCTTGCTTATTACCAACTTAGCAGCCTCCATGGTCATTTGCAACTGATCATGGAAGTTGCCCCACAACACAAACAACACAATTAAAAAATGGAGAGTGGGCAGAAACCAAGATGGTGGCATAAGTGAACATCTAAACTACTGCCTCGTATAACAATTTCAAAACTACAACTAAAAGACAGAACGGACATCATCCAGAATCATAGGAAAGCTGGCTGAGTGGAAATTCTACAACTAGAAGGAAAGAGAGGGGCTCATGGAGACTCAGAGGAGCTGGAAAAAGCTGAGGTATGGAAATGCACATGTGGAGAAAGCATGTGCCAGAGTGCCTGGCTGGCTTCCTCTGGCAGGAGGGAGATGGAGACTCCCAACTGCACTGAACCGCTTGTCTTATGGCACTGAACCCCAGGTCTGGCTGAAACTAATACGGGGGGAGTTTGGACTGTGAAAAGGGTAAAATGCATGGAAATTCAGGGGAGCAGTAAGGGCAGAGATCTGGGGGCGCACACACCACTGCACACAGAAGATGGACTGCTGATTGTGCCACTAGCTTTCTCTAGTGGGTGGGAGACAGAGCCTCCCAACTATGCCACTTCTAACTCCAGTGAAACCCAGTTTTGGGTAAGACCCTGGAGACCCAGACTCATAAGGGGTCTGGAGTACAGGGGGACCCTGAAAGGCAGGAGTGTAGAGGCACAATCCACGTGGGCACAGGGACAGCTCCAATGATTACCAAGAGATATGTGAGACCCACGGGCTGCATAGGGCAGGGCTGACTGGAAGGCAAGGCAGTCTGCTAAGCCCTGAGACTCCACCCAACCCAAGCTCAACAGAGAGGCTTTTGTAGTTTTGCAAGTCTTATATCATAAGGCTGATTCCAACTCAGAAGTTCTCCTGGCATAGTGAAAATGCGGAGACAAAAGAAAGAATTGGAGGAAAACAAACAACTGGATATAGAGTTCAAAACTATGGTTATAAGGTTTTTCAAGAATTTCCTAGAAAAGATAGATAAATTTAGCGAGATCCAAGAGGAGATGAAAAATGAGCAACTAGAGAAGAAAAAGGACCAACTAGAAATTAAACATGCACTGATTGAAATAAAAAATAATTATAGAGAGACCTAAGAGCAGATTAGAGAAAGGCAAGAATAAAGTAAAAAATCTGAAATATAAAGAAGCAGAAAATACTCAAGTAGAAAAGCAAGAAGAGAAAATAATCCAAAAATGTGAAGATAATGTAAGGAGCCTCTGGGACAGTTTCAAGTGTACCAACATCAGAATTATGGGGGTACCAGAAGAAGAGAGAGAGCAAGATACTGAAAACCTATTTGAAGAAACAATGAATGAAAACTTCCCCCACCTGTTGAAAGAAATAGATTTACAAGTCCAGGAAGCACACAGAACCCCAAATAAAAGGAATCCAAAGAGGACCACACCAAGACACATCATAATTAAAATACCAAGAGCAAAAGACAAAGAGAGAATATTAAAAGCAGCAAGAGAAAGTTAATTACCTACAAGGGAGCACCCATATGATGGTCAGCTGATTACTCAACAGAAACTATGCAGGCCAGACGGGAATGGCAAGAAATATTTAACATGATGAATAGGAAAAACCTACAACCAAGATTACTCTACCCAGCAAAGCTATCATTCAGAATTGAAGGGCAGATAAAAAGCTTCATAGATAAGAAAAAACTAAAGGAGTTCATCAACACCAAACCAGTATTATATGAAATGCTGAAAGGTATTCTTTAAGAAGAGGAAGAAGAAGATGGTAAAGGTAAAAATTAAGAACAACAAATACATATCTATCAACAAGTTAATCTAAAAATCAAGTAAATTAAAAATCTTATTAACAGAATAAACTGGTGAATATAATAGAATCAGGAGTACAGAAATAGAGAGGACTGACAATTTTCAGGGGACAAGGGGTGAGAGGTGTACAGGGAGAGACTGGACAAAAATCATATACCTATGGATGAGGTCAATGTGGGAGGAGGTAAAGGTAGAGGGAGTGGTGGGAGCTGGTTGGAGGGGAGCTATGGAGGGAAAAAAGAGAAACAAATGTAATAATCTAAACAATAAAGATTTAATTTAAAAAAAAAATGGGCAGTGGATCTAAATAAACACTTCTCCAAAGAGGACATATAAATGGCAAGAGACATATGAAAACATGTTCAAGGTCAGTAATCATCTGACAGATGCAAATTAAAACACTGAGGTAACACCTCATACCTGCTAGAATGACTACCACCAATAAATTAACAAGCAACAAGTACTGGTGAGGATGTGGAAGAAAAGAAATCCTAGGGATACTGCTCGTGGGAATGCAGACTGGTGCAGCCACTATGAAAAATAGTGTGGAGTTTCCTTAAAATATTAAATATGGAACTCTAACTTCTAGAATAGATCATAAGAAGTATGAAAAAACAGTCAGAAATAATATATGCACTCCTATGTTCACTGCAGAGTTATTTACAATAGCTAAGATCTGGAAACAACCCAAGTGCCCATTAGAAGATAAGTTGATAAAAACATGATACATTTATAGAATAAAATACTATGCCTGAAGGATCTCTTATCATTTGAGAAACAGAGGGATCTGGGGAGTATTATGCTAAGCAAAATAAGCCAGTCAGAAAAAGATAAATATCACATAATCTCACTACTATATGGAATCTAACATATAAAATAAATTGATCAATAAAATAAATCCAGAGTCATAGAAGCATGAAGTAGACTGATGATTCTAAGAGGAAAGGATAGTGGGGTGGATGGGGGGAGGGGGAAGATATTAACCAAATAATTAATATTCATATATATATACATAATCCATGGATACAGACAATATTGCAGTGAAAGCTTGAATAGTGAACAGGAGTGGGGAGAAGGAGGTTAATGGGAGAGGAAAAGGAAACATCTGTAATACTTTCAATAATAAAGATAATTTTTTAAATAAAATAAATTAGGTATTGTTTACTTATTTCTAATATAATATGGTTTCTAAAGAAGTTCTTTTACTTTTCTATACCAAAGACAATTACCCTGAGCTAATTAATTATAAAGTACTAGAGGTCCACTGAACAAAAGTTGTGCATGGGTGAGGGGTCCCTTCAGCACAGCCTGTACCCTCTCCAATCCAGGACCCATTGGGGGGTGTCTGACTTTCACTTGAGGCCCAATCACAGCATGAAAGGGCAGTTGGGGAGGACCAGGTCGGCAGGGGAGGACAGTTAATGGTAACCAGGCCAGCAGGGGAGGGAAGTTAAGGACAACAAGGCTGGCAAGGGAGGGAGGTGAGGGGTGACCAGGCCAGCTGGGGAGCAGTTAGACATAAATCAGGCTGATAGGGGAGTAGTTAGGGGGTGATGAGGCTGGTAGGCAGAAGTGGTTAGGGACAATCAGGCAGGCATGCAGGTAAGTAAATGGTTGGGAGCCAGGAGTCCTGGATTGTGAGAGAGATGTCCCAAATTGGAGAGGATGCAGGCTAGGCTGAGGGACACACCCCTGAGCACAAATTTCATGCACTGGACCTCTAGTATAGATAATAGGTAGGTAAGTGTATATATATATATATATATATATATATATAGAGAGAGAGAGAGAGAGAGAGAGAGAGAGAGAGAGAGAGATGTATTGAAGCAGACAATAGACTGGAATATCTCAGAGGAAAGGCGGGTGGTGCAGGAAGAGATTAACCAATCTTGTTGCATTTTTTATAACTTTTCCATTTGTTGAATCAGAAATACAGAATGATTTTTTATGGTGTTTCTTTGCTTAGCTATGAAAGTGGAATGCCTCCTTAAGTAGGAACATTTTAAGATCGTCTTAAAAATATATTAATATTTTACAAGTTTTCAAATGGTATTTCAAAAGGGAGGTATGGAGGTGTTCCATCAGAAATATAAAGCAATTTATCCAGTAAAAATTTCTCACTTCTTAAATTAATAGAAAAAAGCAAATATTTGTTCCACACACACCTTTGTTTTCTTCAGTAGTTTATTTCTCAGACAGTCTAAGTTCCTCCACTTTGTGATTTTGTCTTCTTTTTCCACAATTGAGAGTTCTTTCCTATTACTGTCATTTGGCCTTTTATTTTCTATTAGAGGCCCAATGCAAGATATTCATGCAACATATTCCCCCAGCTGCCAGCTTTACAGCCCTGGCTACCTGCTTCGACGCCCTGGCTTCATGGCCCCACCCCCTCCCATTACCCGCCTTGGCCTGGCACTGCCCATATCTGCTGCACCACACCCCAGTTTTTTGGTTCTGTGGAGCCCTTTGATTGATCACCTTGCAATCCCATTGGGATCCCCAGACAAATCCCATAATACCTGCGTTGGCTGGCCTGGCACCAGTGCGAGTCACAGCGTGGTCCTCTGGAAGGTCATTCTGCTGTTTGGCTGTTTGGTTTATTTGCATATTATGCTTTTATTATTATAGATGGCAAAAAAATTAAGTTAATATTTTCTTACTGTTCATTAAATTAATTTTCATAAGAAACTTTTTGAATACTGTTCAAACATGTAATTTATTTAAGGAATTAAAATTAGTTTAATTGACCATTAAGATTAATTATTTAAGTACCATTAGACCCAGCAATTCCACTTCTGGGATTTTATCTTATGAAAGCAAAAGCACTAATCCAAAACAATAAATGCACCCTTATGCTCATTTTTTATTCATTTATAACTAGAGGTCCTGTGCATGAAAATTCATACTCTGGAGGGGGAGATCCCTCAGCCCGGCCTGCCCCCTCTCACAGTCCAGGAGCCCTCAGAGGTGGGAGGTTACCTGGCAATCAGGAGAAGCTGATGATTCCATCATACCTCTGCTGCTACTATCACTGCTGGCAGCACAAGCCTCAGCCAGGCCTGGTTAGCTGAGCCTTGGGCAGCCGCCATCCAAGTCTTGCCTGAACCTCAGGCATTGGCTGGGCAGCCACCATCCTAGTCTTTCCTGTGCCTCAAGCCGACCCTGCATGGCTGGGGGCTGAGGGGACTGAGGGGATTGAGGGCAGGTGGGTGCTCAGAGTGGCCAGGCCTTGCCTTGTGCCTGCCAACTCAATGGGGCTGAAGAGACTAGGAACTGCCATCTTGTAGCTACGGGCATCACCACCTTTGTGCCAGCATGAGTGTCAATTGGCATATTCCCTCTTTATTAAATAGGATAACCAAGATATGAAAGCAAATTAAGTGTCATTGATAGATGAATGGATGAAGACGAAGTACATATATATATATATATACATATTATTTAGCTGAAAAAAGAATGAAATCTTGTCATTTGTGACAGCACAGATGGCCAGAAGGGTATTATGTTAAATGAAATAAATTACACAAGAAAAACAAAACCAACAGTATTATTTCACTTCTATGGTAGAATCTAAAAAACAAATGAAATGAACACAACAACGTAGAAACAGACTCATAGACACAGAATAATCTAATGACTGCCAAAGGGGAGGAGCCTGGGAGTATGCATGGAAAAAGTAAAGGGGATTATGAGGTATAAACTTTCAGTTATAAAATAAACAAGTCATAAGGATATAATGTACAGAGTAAGTAATGGAGTCAAGGACATAATGTACAGAATAAGAAATGGAGTCAATAATATCACAAAAACTTTGTATACTTACTAGAGTTGTTGTGGTGATCACTCTGGTAAGGTATATAAATATTGAATCACTATGTTGTACATCTGAAACAAATATTTTACGTCAACTATAATTTTTTAAAAAAGAAAAAGAAAAAAGGCATAGATTTGCTGGCTTTTCATATTTACTAGTACAAGCTTGTCCAAAATCTTGATTCTCTTTTATTTGTTTACTTATGTGTTTGGCTTTGTACTTGTCAGAGTTTTTGTTGCAAGTAATTACTAGTGTGATTTAATCAGAAAGGGAAGAAATTGAAAGAATACTGGGTAGTTTACATAATCTCTGAGAAAGCAGGAGACCTCTGAAAAGTTTCAGACAAACTGAGAGATCAGTCAGCTAGGTCTCAAGTTAGATACTGCTACTGTGGCCTCACATCATCTCGTCTCAGGCCCTGGGCACCATGTTCAGTGCAGCTACTGAAACCTGAATGTGGCTACTGCAAATGGCTATGTACATATTAAGTACAAAGACTATAGTGCTAAGGAGACATGTTAAAAATCCACAATAATTGTCTATTCTTCTGAAGAATGTGTAGTAAGGCATTAAATCCACAGAACATGTCATGTTATTCACTAGGTCAAGGGTCAGAGCAAACTGTCTCTATAAAGGTAAGATGGACAATGTTTTGAATTTGTAGGCCATATTGACTCTGTCACAACTGCTCAATTGCCTTTAAAGTGAAAAAAGAGCCATAGACAATACATAAAGGGACGGGTGTGGCTGTGGGTTAATGAAACTATATATTTGAATTCTGAATTTGAATTTCACATAATCTGTATGTCCTAAAATAGTCTTTTTTAAACCCCATGAATACAGGTTCTCAGGTTTGACGTGCAGACTGTAGATGCCAACATTAAAATTCCTAATATAGTGGCATATGTTAAATGCATTTACATTATATATATATATATATATATACATATATATATATATATATATACATACACACACACACACACACACACACACACACACACTCACACTTTAGACCCAAACCCCTGTGTCATTTACTCTCTATTCTTGTTCTTTCCAAGTCTATCATCAACTATCAAAACCATTATTAGGTGCATAGATAACAACCTCAAGTTGGCTTTATGTTCAAATATCTACAAGTATGCTTTGAATTTAAACAATTAGTTGTCAATGTATTAAAGTTAAAAGATTTTAAAAATGAGTTATTTTTTTTAAATCACTCTCTAACGACTTTGGCTCTATTTATAATATTAAAGAAAGGCCTTCCCTTCAAGGATTTAACAACATTTAAATGAGTTTACCCATCCAGGAAGAACCTGGACACCATCCCAGTTAACAGAAGTTATTTACAATAGAGTTTCAGTCAAATATAAGACCTGAAGCTCTATTGTAAATAACTTCTAATTACTCCTTACCACTTCTGTCTACCAGCTTGATCACCCTCTAACCACTCCCCTGCCATCCCAATCACCCCCAACTGCCCTTTCCTGCTGGCCTGATCACCCCCAATTGTCCTCTTCTGCTGGCTTGGAGAAGCATAGATTGAGATTGAGAAAAGGACCCAGATTGGGAGAGGGTACAGGCCAGGCTGATAGATACCCCCCCCATGCACGAATTTTATGCACAGGGCCTCTAGTTATATCCTATATAATAAAGAGGTAATATGCAAATTGACCATCACACCCTTGCACAAGATGACTGCCTCCATGTAGTCACATGATGACCGCCCCATCTGGTCACAAAATGGCCACTACAAGATGGCTGGCAGGGGAGGGCAGTTGTGGGCAATCAGGCAAGCAGGAGAGGGCAGTTGGGGTGAACAAGCCAGCAGGGGAGGGAAATTGGGGGTGATTGAGCTGGCAAGGGAGGGCACTTGGGGGTAATTGGGCCAGCAGGGGAGGACAGTTGAGGGGACCAGTATGGCTGGGGAGGGAATTTGGGGGAAACCAGGCCTGCAGGGGAGGGCAGTTAGGGTGACCAGGCCAGCAGAAGAGGGCAATTGGGGGTGATCAGGCCAGGGGATCAGGCAGAGGAGGGTAGTTGGGGGCAATTGGGCTGGCAGGGGAGTGGTTAGAGGGTGATCAGCTGGTAGACAGAAGCGGTAAGGGATAATTAGGCAGGCAAGTAGGTGAGTGGTTGGGAGCCAAGAGTCCAGATTGTAGACCATGCAGGCTGGGCTGACGGAAAACCCCCTCCCAGTGCACAAATTTCATGCACCAGGCATCTAGTATAAGAATAATCAGAGACACATATAACTCCTATTTAGGTTGATCAGTGGAATGGAATTTCATTATATATTATTCTTAAAATCTATGCTTCTATTTACCCATTTATCTTTAATAACCCTTATTGGGTTGATGGGATTCTAAGGTTTATTTTCAACTCAAAAACAAACACTACTAAATATCAAAAATATTATGTTTTCCATATATCTGCTATCAATAAGAGCAATGAATATAATATTATTGAATTTGAGGTAGCTCACATTGGTTCATCTGACCTGTAGTTTAAATCCTGAAGTCATTCTATTAAAGCAAGCGAAGATGAACAGTCGGATGGAATGCTTAGAGGTCTCCTTTCAGTATAATTTTTCCTTTCTATCATTGCCAGAGCCAGTGCTAGTGCCAGTATATCACACAGAGTCATCTGTGATATAGACTCAGGTTCTTCAAACAGTACAGCAAACAGATAAACAGACAACTCCATGAAAGTATAACTGTGCACTGTGGGAGAGCCGACACTGTGACAGAAGGGATGTTTGGAAGAGCCTGCTTATTATGCAAACTACTTACACATACTGAATTCTTACAATAGGGAAGCTGATTGTAACCAAGTTTATGACTAGGTGAATATGATAACAAGAGCCATAAGTTTATCTGCTATGCTATAATTAATTCTTTAGTATATGTGAGGTAGCAGCAGTAAGCCAAGGTATATTTCTCAAGTGTAGAATGGTTATTTACTCAAGAAAACTTGGCATCATTTCAAAATACAAGATCACTTCAATATGATTTTTTCCTATTGTGTTTGCTACCAATTCTCTACAACACCACAATTAGCCAAAACCATCAATCACCATAAGACCAGTGGGTAATGAAGGATAAATTGGTATAGATTATAGTGCAGCCTAGAACCATTCAGAACTCTTCTTAACCTGTCAAAGCCAGTAACATTTTAGAATACCAGGTAAGTTACTGTCAGAAATACACTTAAACTTAGTATATGCTGCATACAAAATCAAATATATTAATACTAGAGGCTCAGTGCACAAATTTGTGCATGGGTGGGGTTCATCTGACCTGCCCTCTGCCCTATCAAGGCCAATTGGGCTGGACCAGCCAGGGGAAGCGGCCATGGGCAGTTGAACACCCAGTTGAGGACACAATTTGCATGTTAGCTATTTATTATTAGAATAATATTCTTTTTCTTCTTTAGAAGAACTGGTCACTGACTTTAGTGGTAACCAGTTCTATATGCCCATTGTAGTGATCAACAGAAACTTTACTGAACTATGTCTTACCAAGAAAATTTTATTTCTGCTACTTCCTGCTCAACAGTTCCCATAATCAGTATATTATTAAAATAGTGAAACTGCACAATGCCTTGGCCATGAGTCTAAACAGAAATAGGTGGTAGCCATGCTCTAAGACATCATGGTAACATCATGATATATTGCTAATCCTACTGAGTGAAAATAAACTACTTTTAAAGTGCAAGTCTTGCTGGAATAGGAAAAAAAAATGAGATCATTGCTTTTATTTCAGGTGTCTAATATAATATTGACTAGAGGCCTGGTACATAAAATTCATGTACATCTGGGATCCTTCTCACAATTCAGGACTGCTGGTTTCCAATCACTCACCTGCCTGCATGCTTTATTGCGCCTAAGTGCCTTCCCCTGCCAGCCTGGTCAGCCATAACTGCCTTCCCCTGTAGATCTGGTTTCCCCCAACTTCCCTCCCCTGCAGACTTGGTTGCCCCCAACTGGTCTCCCCTATAGGCCTGGTCACCCCCAAATGCCCTCCTCTGCCAACCCATACATCTCTAAATTCCCTCCCCTGCAGGCCTGGTCCCTCTCATCTGCCCTCCCTTGCTGGCCTGATCACTCACAACTGCCCTCCCCTGCCAGCCATCTTGGGGTGGCCATCTTGTGTCCATATCCCCATGGATGGTCATCTTTGACTACATGAGGGCAGCCATCTTGTGTGTTGGAGTGATGGTCAATTTGCATATTACCTCTTTATTATATAAGATTTGTTCCACCAAGAACACCACATTTGGCAGAAGGTCTACAATGAAAGTCACCACCATATTAGGCTTAAAACAGTCTATCATTGTTACATCTCACTTACCTTCTATAATCAGCAAAGTGAAGATTTAAATGTCAATGAGATACAAATAATCACATCTGAGTCTCTCAAGTCTTTGATGAATTCACTAATTTCTGCCATTCCTTCAAAAATGTGATAATACTTTTTCATTTATTATTTGTTAAAGAAGAAATCTAGGGATTTCTAGGATCTTACAACTTTATTTACTTTCATTCTTTTTTTTTGCTTTCTTTCTTTCTTTTTTTTTTTTTTTAACCTTTGCATGCAGTAAAATAATACTGATTTTGCCATATTCTGATGTTATACAAGGGTGGTCAGAATTAGTTGTGAGTATGCAAAACACAGAGTTAATAAAGCCTTTGTAATAATTATAACCCACATGTCTTTTTTCATATGAACACTTATAAACCTACTTTTGCCCACTCCTGTTTATAAATATCCCATTTCAGAAAAATTAAAACACCAGGTCAATAAAACAGTATTTCATAAGAATTAATTGTGTATAAAAGAGTAATTGGTGAACTAGGGCTCTCAAATCAAGAGTGGAATGAAGCTCAGAAGAATATTGTTGTTAGGACAGCTTATATAGTGAAAATGTGAAGGCTGTTTTTTCTTTTTTCTTTAATGATATACACACACTAGAGGTCCAGTACACAAAATTTATACATGAGTAGGTTCCCTAGGCCTAGCCAGTGATCAGATCTGATCCCCTGATGGTTGGCACATGTCATAGCGAACAATCAAACTACCAGTCTCCTGGTCAAACTCCTGAGAGGACACTTTGTATGTTAGCTTTTATATATATACGTTTTATATTCAGAATCTAATAGAATGTTCACAGGAGTCTTTGGAGATAATGATTCACAATGTGTATCTAATGTTATAGTTTTAAGAATAGCTGGTCATTCTTTCAAGGTCAATCACTTAGTAAAGAAACTCAGGTTTTATAATCAGGTAAACAACCATGACTTTATGACTCAAGCCACATATCTTTTACTACAGATGGGCATTAAATAGGACCTTAAAATATCAAGCAACTACTGCAATGCTAGGAATCCCAATGTGACAGGGTCAATTATTTCATCAGTTTGGGATTTTTTAATAATCACACCTGCCCTGCTATTATGTTAATTAATAGGTAAATACTGATAAGGAAACTGTGGAAGTATGTAAAGGTGAGCTTAATTTTTTTCAAGATAAAAATTTTGTCAAGACATTTATAAAAGTAAAATAACGTTCATATCAAAATCAAATAAAACAGGAACTCTTAGAATTAAAAACAAATATTAGAATGTGATAAAATCTATATAAGTCATTAAATACAGATAAAATACTTGTAATCAGTGGAAGAGGATATCTATTTTGTGGGCCTATTTTGTGTAGCTGGGTGTTGCAATAATCATTAAGGGCATAACCAGATGAATTTGTTAGTGTTCTTATTTCTTTGCATCAGTAGCTCCTAATTCAAAATTTGGATTATTTCTAACTAGCTAAGGCTTTTGTTTGTGTATATGTAGGAGGGGACAAGTTGAAGGAACTTAAAAATCAAGGCACCTTTATTTTGCTTATAGCAGGTGGTGAGTTGTTTTCCTATAATAAACTTTTAGAACAGTGATTTTCAAACTGTGTGCCACCACACACTGAGGTGCCACAAGAATTGATGAAACATGAGGTACCTATTGATTGAGTCAGGGGCATATATATGTCCAGTTTCCCCAGTATCATTTATTGAAGAGACTAAATTTACTCCACTGCATGCTTTTGCCTCCTCTGTCAAATATTAATTGAACAGAATGGTTTTGGTTGATTTCTAGGTCCTCTGTTCTGTTCCATTGATTTATTTGCCTGTTCTTATGTCAGTAACAGGTTGTTTTGATTATAGTTGCTTTGCAGTATAACTTGATATCTAGTATTATGATCCCTACAACTCTGTACTTTCTCAAGATTGCTGCAGCTATTCAGGGTTATTTTTGGTTCCATATAACTTTTTGGAGTATTTGTTCTAGAACTGTGAAATATGCTCTTTTTATTTTTATAGGGATTACATTGAATCCCTTTAGATTGCTTTGGGTAGTGTGGACATTTTAATGATATTAATTTTACCAATTCCTGAGCATGGTATATTCTTCCATTTATTTATATCCACATCATACCTTCCAGAAGGGCTACCATCACTTAATAAATAAACAAACAACATGTACAGGAGAGGATTTGAGAAAAAGGAACCCTATAGTAGCAATGCAGACTGGCTTAGCCACTGTGAAAAACAGTGTGAAGTTCCTTCAAAAAATTAAAAATGTAACTGCCATTTGACCCAATGATTTAACTTCTAGAATTATATCCTAAATAGCCAGAAACACCAATTAGAAAGAATATATATCTATCCCTATGTTCATAACATTGTTATTTACAACTAGAGGCCAGGTGCACAAAATTCATACATTAGG
Organism: Lasiurus borealis; assembly: GCA_004026805.1. Taxonomy (NCBI): domain Eukaryota; kingdom Metazoa; phylum Chordata; class Mammalia; order Chiroptera; family Vespertilionidae; genus Lasiurus; species Lasiurus borealis. The sequence continues at coordinate 93,714 of PVJN01003073.1, read as the reverse complement.
GGATGTGTCCCTCAGCCCAGTCTGCACCCTCTCCAATCTAGGACCCCCTGAGGGATGTCTGTCTGCTTATTTAGGCCCAATCCCAGTGAACATCTCTCTCATAATGCAGAACTGCTGGCTCCCAACCATTTGCCTGCCTCTGCCTGATTGTCTCTAACTGCTTCTGCCTGCCAACCTGATCACCCACTAACTACTCCCCTGCTAGCCTGATCAATGCTTAACTGTTACCCAGGTAGTCTGATTGCCCCTAACTGCCCTCCCCTTCCAGCGTGGTCACATTTAACTGCCCTCCCCTGCCATTCTGGGCACCCTTAGCTATCCTTCCCTGCAGGCCTGGTCACCTCCAACTGCCCTCCCTTGCTGGCATGGTCTCCCCCCCAATTGCCCTTCCCTGTAAGCCTGATTCCCCCAGAACTTCCCTCCCCTGCAGGCCTGGTTCCACCAACTGCCCTCCCCTGCCGGCCTGGTCTCCCTAACTGTCCACAATTTCCCTCTCCTGCAGGCCATCTTGTGGTGGCCATCTTGTATCCACATGGGGGCAGCTATCTTTGACCTCATAGGAATGGCCATCTTATGTCTTGGAGTGATGGCAATTTGCGTGTTACTCTTTTATTAGGTAGGATAGTTAAGATCTGGAAACAGCCCAAATGCCCACCAGTAGATGAAAGAATTAAAAAACAACAACTGTGGCACATTTATATAATCTAATACTATGCAGTTATGAAAAAGAAGGCTCTCTTACCCTTTTACAGCACTGAGGTCCCTTGAGAGTATTATGCTAAGCAAAATAAGCCAATCAGAGAAAGTTAAGTATCACATGACCTGACTTACATGTGTAATTGAATGAACAAAATAAACTGATGAACAAAATAGATCCAGAGACATAGAAGCATGGAACAGAAAGAATGTATTCCAGAGGGAAGAAGAATAGTTCAATAGAGATTAACCAATTAATTTATATGCATATATGCATAGCCCATGGGCAGAAAGTAGTAAAAGGAAGACCTGGAGAGGGAGTGTGAGCATGGTAGAGGGGGGTCATTAGTAGGATAAGGGGACATCTGTAATATATATTCTATCTAAAAAAAGAAAAGTAATATGCAAATTAATCATCACTCTGCTAACTCACAAAGCCACATCCACCAGCCAATCAGGATCAAGTATGCAAATTAATCCAACTAAGATGGCTGTGGCCACAGAGAAAGCAAGAGGCTTGGGTTTTCCTGGCAATGGACAATCAGGATGGCAGGGGAGCAGTTGGGAGCCAGCAGTCCTGAATTGTGAGAGCGATGTCTGACTGCTTGTTTAGGCCTGATCCTACTAGCATGGGGCCTAACCGGGCAGTCACATATCCTTTCATTTTTCCCAGATTGGAGAGGATGCAGGCTGGGCTGAGGGACACACATCCCCATGCATGATTGTTGTGAACCAGGCCTATAATTATATATATATATATATATATATATATATATATATATATATATATATACATATATATATATACATATATATATATATACACACACACACACACACACACACACACACACACACACACACACGATGTGGGCCCTGGGACCAAGGCAGGCCCAGACTGGCAACTCAAGTGTGGGCAGTACCACACGATTTTAAATCGCATGCTGGGCTCCTAGTTCAATAATAAAGATTAATTTTTTAAAAAACAACCTCTTAACTCTGAGAGGCTTAGTTACATTAAATGTAATATTTTTATAAATCATGACTATGTCAGTCTCAGCTGCATGTTCCAAGTCATTGTTGCTGTCAGGTTATTGCATTGAGATTGCAAACGCACCTAAATGAATGGCTTACATTTTGCTATTATGCTTCAGAATTTTTAACACATTTTTACACATGTGATTTCATTTCTATTTTTCCCCAACCTGTGTGGTATAGATGACAGCTATTTTAATTTTTGTATAACAGTTGAAACTAAGTCCCCACAAAGAAGAAAGTGGCTTTTCCGCATTTCCATAACTTATAATTCATAGAATTAGGGCTAGAATTTAGTACTTTTTCCTATATTTTCTGGCATTGAGATGTGAATCTAATACAATCTCTCTCCCCATATCCTTAATTTTCCCAGCAATGGAGAAGAAACATTTTTAAAAGCTACATTTCTCTTGAAATGTCCAATGCCTATTAAATGTCATTTTGTTATCTGTAATTTTATGCTTGCTTTACACCAGGAAAATGCAAACATTAACCAGGTAATGAACTGTTTTATCTTTGATGCCAAATACCTTATATTCTACTTGACTCCTTTTGAATTTGCTGCTTCAGTGCTTTGTGGAGAGACCTGGTCTTAATCTATAAGAGCAAGCTGCCAACAGTTAGCTGGAAAGCAATTTGCCTTAGCCTTTGCATGGCTAGTGTTTTATGTTGAAACAGTATTGACATAACACTTACACCATTTGATAACTCAACTGCACTGACAAGAGAAGTTAACCAAGGAAAGAAGGACAGCCAACAAGGTTGCTGGCACTGCTTTCTAATCAGGTTGCAACAGAACAAGCTAGCAGCTTTGCAAAAAGGAAGCTACCTTGAAGAACCAGATTGCATGGGATAAGGGAACATCTGTATCTCTGTAGCCTTTATAGCCTTTTATATGTTGCCAATATTCTCCTATATACTCTGTGATATGTTCCTTGGACTTAAAATAAAAATATGGACTCTAGACAGAAGCAAAGATAACTCTACATTACAGAAACTTTCTTTTCTGAAAGGAGATAATCTATTTATTGTTTTGAGAAAAAAACAAACAAACAACAACAATAAGCAAAAATGAACAGAACCGATTCCTCACCTCTAACTGCACACATAATCGTCTAATCCATTTAGCTCTATGGATTCCTTTATTATACTTATAAGTAAAGTCTACACTGTGGTGCAATGCCATTTTAACTTAATGAGGGGCAAAAGTCTTCATTTTTCCCACAAGTGAAATCACATTTGAGCACTAAAAACTGTAATTTAGCAGATGCCTGGAAATTGTAGGTTGATAAAAAAGGTGAACATATGGGCAGTAGCCTCCAGGGATGTAAGGCTTCAGATGTTGTGGGGAGTCTTGAAAGTAGAACAAATGCTGTGCACAGTGGAGAGACCCAGAATTGTTCCATCCTATATGATGAGTCATATTTCCCTATGGCTGTTGTGCTTCTTGAAGTTTAATATTTTGCCAACACGTGACCTAATGGAGAGGGCAGCAGCAGAATCTGAGATAAATGAAAAGACTAAGCATCAGTAAAGTTAAATCAAAATATGTGTTATTTTAGATACTCTAAAACCTAACTCAAATAAGCCTGAAAAATTAGGAAATGCATTATTTCATTAGGAGTTCAGTAGAGTAGGCTCCTGAAGCAGGACAGTCAATGGGACCATTCTATTCCTGTTCTGTCTGACTCCTCATGAGCTGTATTCCAAGTCTGCACCAGCCATCCCCTCTAGTGGTTACCATAAGATCCCTCTGTGGCAATCAGAGAATTTGGTAAACTAAAAGAAAGTGTTATCTTCACTGCAGAGAAAAATATTCCTTAACTGTGAGAAACTAAACTGCAATGAATTACCTCAAAGGAGCATAAAGAAAAAAAGAAAAAAAAACAATCAATTGCCTAATCAATCTGTAGTATGGTCTTACAAGTAGGTGATAACTTTCAGAGAGCATTTATTTTGTGAAGACATATTGTTTATAGTTTATTATTTAAAACTTGAAATTATTACCGGACCTTGAATGTCAGGTTCTTGGGTTTCAATGTCATAGAAATGGAACTCATTACAAGATCAAGTAGACAGAGTTTACTGAAAAGAGATTGGGCACAGGGGAGTCAAGCAGAAAAGAGAAATAGAGCTCCCAGAGGAATTTTGTGGAGGGCTTATATAGGGGTCATAGGGTGGGTGCAGGGCTCATGAATAAGGATGACTCATTCAGTTGACTCACGATTATGATCCTTGGAATCTGCTGGTGATTGATCCCAGGGTACTCGTAAGATGTTTTCAATGGTCAGTGGACCACTCCAAGGACCTATAAAATAATGCTTGCACAAATATTCTAGTCACTACTTAACTGACAAAACAACTATATTTGCAGAACATCATGTTAAGAAAGGATGTTATTGTCATACTGTCTTTGTGGTTAGGTTCATTTCAACTATGAAATTTTACTGAAACCAATGAATCACCCTCAGGCCTTTAAGATGGAGCACTTTCAGTCAAGATGAGCCTTAGGTCTTATCCCTATACTGTCTCAAAATAATGCAGCAGAATAAATATTAATCTAGATTATAAAGGTAAGACAACTGTAGCTCAAATGGGATTAATAACTTATAATAGATATGATATCATGATACACTTTTACCAACTTATTAGTTTGGATAGAATCAAACATTACAAGGGAGAGAAAAATTCATTTAGTTACAAATTATTTTGTTAAGTCATCAGGGCAAGCAGAAATGACTGTATTGGGATATTAGAGTTAGGAGGAGGAAATAGCTTCTTATTAATTGGACAAAATCAAGGAAGGATAACATGAGTTTGGAATTAAAGAGGAGATGGGATTAAAATAGGCAGAGCTGGGAAGTAATGATTAGCTTCTTTAAAATACACAGATATAAAAGTAATATGGCCTATTAAAACATAGGACAATTACAATGAAGAAGTCATTTCTTACTGCTTTACATTCTCTCCAATCATCTCTTATTTTGGCAATGATTGCAGCAACTAGCTCTAAGGATTTTTGACCAGCATAGGCTAGCTTCTTGTAAGTGTAACTCAAGTGTGCCTGCCTTGGTTGCCTACTGTGAGTCTCTTTCTTTCTGCCATGAGTTTTCTTAAAGACATGAAAGTCAGAAATTTTCAGAATTCCTTGGCACTGAAATGCTTACAACTCAGAGGTCTGGAAGAGTTACAAGTAAAGCAATCCTTATCAAATAGAGCACTAAAGATGTTGGCTAAATGTTCCATTCTTCCAGTTGATGATGTTCAGTTACATACCATACAATTTCTCAGAAGTCCTCTACTCATATGATCATAGGTAATTTCTAACTCCAAATCTAATCTGCTTTCATTCTGGCTGAGAATTTACACAGCTGTCTCTCCTACCAATCTTTCAAACATAATGATCTCAAAATATTTTGGAAAAAAATTAAAAAATAAAAGCAAGACAAAGGTGATGTCCTTTAGAAAATAGAGATTTTTTGAGGAATAAGAGAGATTGAAAAAAATAAGTTTGTTTACAGACTTAAGTTCAAAAAGTGAGTAGGCTATCACATAAAGCGGTTAATACAACTGCAATGCTGCATTCATATTGGGAATTAATAGAATGAAATGTGTCACATTGTCACACAAAATAATAAAGTCACCTAATCATCAATAGAAAATTTTAGAAAGAAAAGACCCAATATAGAATCTGAACTAAGAGAAAGAATCATCAGAGAATCTGGAGAAGATCTAAACTTGCATAAACTGGTTTTCAAAAGGGAAAGGTTAATCAACAGGTATGTATGTTAAAGAAGGTCAAAGAAGGAAGAATTACAAAAACTTTCCATTGAAAGACTAAAATAACCAGGAGAAACCAAGATGGCAGCATAGGTGAACAACTAAGCTGCAGCTTCACACAACAATTTCAAAACTATAACTAAAAGACAAACGGACACCATCCAGAACCACAGAAATGCTGGCTGGGTGAAAACTCTACAATTATAAGTAAAGAGAGAGACTGAAGAAGACTCAGAGGATCTGTAAAAAGCTGAGGTATAGAGACATGTTTGTGGAGAGGATGGGCAGAAGAGGGTCCGGCTGGCTTCCTCTAGTGGGAGGGAGACGGAAAAGCCCAACTGCACTGAACCCCATCTCCAAGGGAGACTCATAGTGGAAGTCCAAACTGTTGTGAAAAGGAAGGAGTGCACGGAAACTTAGGGGAGCCACAGAAGACAGAAGTCAGGGGGCTAGGGAAAGTGCAAAAGTGTACACACAGAGTGCTGACTGCTGATTGTACCTGGCTTCCTTTAGCGGGAGGAAAACAGAACCTCCCAACAGCACTGAAATCCAAATCCAACTGCACTGAAGTCCAGTTTTGGGTGAGACCCTGGGGACCCAGATTCATACAGGTCCCTAGAACGCACGGAAACTGAGGGGAACGCAAAGGCAGAGTTCCAGAAGCTTGTGGGCATGCGTGAAAAGCAGAAATCTGGAGGCAAGCATGCATGAATAGAAATAGCATCCTTACAACCAATTGTCTTGAAGTCAATTCCTCCCAGTGATACCAAAATCAATCAATAGTTAACTACAACAAGAATATACACACAGTTCACAAAGAATGTCTACCTCAGGTAACTGGGGAAGCAGTGCTCCTGGGCCACATAGGACACCTAGCACACAAAGTTACTCTACCAACTCAGGAAAGCAGCAACATATGTGGAGACTAAAGAACAAATCACAAACGAAAGAAATAGAGGAAAACAAACAACTAGATATAGAGTTAAAAAGCACGGTTATAAGGGTTTTTAAGAATTTCCTAGAAAAGATGGAAAATTTAGCGAGACCCAAAAGGAGATGAAAAAGAGCCAACTAAAAATTAAATATACACTGACTGAAATAAAAATGATTATACAGAGACCTAACACAGACTAGAGGAAGGCAAGAATCAAGTCAAAGATTTGAAATTCAAAGAAGCAAAAAACACTCAATTGGAAAAGCAAAAAGAAAAAACAATAAAAATATGTAAAGATAATGTAAGGAACTTCTGGAACAACTTCAAGCATACCAATATCAGAATTATGGGGGTGCCAGAAGAAGAGAGAGAGCAAGGTACTGAAAACCTATTTGAAGAAATAATGACTGAAAACTTCCCCCACCTGGTGAAAGAAATAGACTTACAAGTCCAGGAAATGCACAGAACCTCAAACAAAATGAATCCAAAGAGGACCACACCAAGACACATTATAATTAAAATACCAAGAGCAAAAGATAAAGAGAGAATATTAAAATAAGCAAGAGAAAAACCATTAATTACCTACAGGGGAGCACCCATTTGACTGTCAGCTGATTTCTCAACAGAAACTATGCAGGCCAGACAGGAGTGGCAAGAAATATTCAACATGATGAATAGCAAGAACCTACAACCAAGAATACTCTACCCAGCAAAGCTATCATTCAGAATTGATGGGCAGATAAAGAGTTTCACAGATAAGAAAAAACTAAAAGCGTTCATCAACACCAAACCATTATTATATGAAATGCTGAAAGGTATTCTTTAAGAAGAGGAAGAAGAAAATGGTAAAGGTAAAAATTAAGAACAACAAATACATATCTATCAACCAGTGAATCTAAAAATCAAGTGAATTGAAAATCTGATGAACAGAATAAACTGGTAAATATAATAGAATTAGGGGCATAGAAAGGGAGTGGACTGATAATTCTCAGGGGTGAAGAGGGGAGAGGGTGTTCAGGGAGAAACTGGACAAAAATCATATACCTATGGATGAGGACAATGTGAGGAAGGTAAGGGTTGGGTGGAAACCAGGTGGAGGGGACATATGGGGAGAAAATAAAGAGGAACAATTGTAATAATCTGAACATTAAAGATTTATTAAAATTAAAAAAAAAACAAAGACTAAAATAACTAATGATTTGAGAGAATAGTTTCCTATAAGTGACAGGAAAATAAGTCATACTACAAAATTTTTAAGAGTACAAAAAATATTAGGAAGTAACATTTTATAAATTCTGACCTTTGCAAAAATTTTCAAGAGTACAAAAATTATTAGAAAGTAAAATTATTTACATTCTGGCCTTTTTTCACTGAAGGTACAGAAATGTGTCAAGGCAAGGAATATCAGTTTTAAGATTTTGGAAAATATGAGCTTCTTTGCTATCTAAAGGAAATGATCTAAAATAGAGAGGAAAATCAAAAGTACAAGCAACTGAGCTGGTTAACATTACACCATGTTCCTAGAACTAGATGATGAGTAGCACTCAGCACAGAAATGAGTAAGAAGGATTTACCTTGAAAATCAGATGATATTCAGCTTTCTCTGAGGTAAATGGCAAACAATTAGAATAGGTATAATTTAAAAAGATTATTTCACATGAAAAGAATAGCAGGGGCAATCATATTTGGTTACAATAATATTTGAAGTAGATTTAAAAATAATTAAATAATTGACATTTAAATAATTAACTCAAGCAATATAAAAGTCTATTTAGATTCTTTTAGACTTATAAAAATCTATCTTCCCAAAAATATATAATTATAATGCAAGTAAAATTGAATAATGCTTTTCAGAAAAGTATTTGAAAACAGAGAGTATTAGCTTGTTTCTCAACAAAATAAAGTAAAAAATCATATGAAATTAAAGAATGTTTTAAAAATTGTGATGAAAAGGAAAGCATTGATTTAACTCTAAATAAAGTATTTTACTTTGACCCTTTTCTGCCTTCAATTTCATGTATCCTTTAAACTCTCTCCATTTTTTGGCAAGCTTCTATTATGAAAAGAAAAAACAAAAACAAAAAACATTTTGCTGACTTAGCTAGGTCTACCCTTTTTATACCTGATACCTAATCACATGTATCTTAAACTGTGAAGCCATTTTATACCCCAGTTTCTTTTCTCTGATTTTCAGTCAAACTCTAAGACTTCTGAGTATTTATTCAAATAAATCAAAAACACTATCTCAAAAAGATTATGCACTGCCCCCTTGTTTATTGCAGCATTATTTACAACTAGAGGCCTGGTGCATGATATTCATGCACAGAGGGGAGATTCCCTCAACTTAACCTGCACCCTCTCCAATTGGGTACCCCTTGTGGGATGTCCAATTGCCATTTTAGGCCTGAACCCAGACATCCCTCTCACAATCTGGGACCACTGGCTCCTAACTGCTCACCTGCCTGCCTGATTGCCCCTAACTGCTTCTGCCTACCAGCCTAATCACCCCTAACTGCCCTCTCCTGCAGGCCTGATGTAGCCACCAACTTCCCTCCTCTGCTGACTAATTTGGTTTTGATCAGTCGGTTCCTATACCAGCATCAAAAGCTTCACCTCCTAGGCAGTTATTGGCTCACCACAGCACCCATCTTTGGTTCTCATTGGTTGGTTCCTATGCCAGTCAGCATCTCCAGGCCTATTTCTGGGCCTGATCAAAGAGGCGGGGCTTAACAGCAGCCCCTCAGAGGCCAGTAGAGAAAGAAAAGCCTGGATGCTGGCAAAAATCAAAAAGAAAGAGGGAGAGAAAGAGAGAGGTAAGTAAACTGATCAATAGTATCCATTGAGGCTGCAGATCAGACCCTGACTCACTTTCTGGGTCTCAGCCACCTGTGTAGTCAGTGTTGAGTTGCCAAGCTGCAGCTGGGCAACCCAGTGCTGGACTTGGGAAGGTCTGTGTTTGGTTGCAGGCTCAGCCCCTTCCCAAGACAGTGGAACTCCCCACACCTCACCTCTGCCCCACCCTTCTGATTGAGGGTTTGGTTCCTCCAATGGTCAGCTGGGAGTGACCTGGGTGGGAGGAGGTTCCCAGGCCCCAGGTATGTGTGCAAATTAACTTCCATCTTTGTTGGGTTAATTTGCACACTCACTCTGATTGGTTGTGGGCATAGCAGAGGTACAGTCAATTTATATGTTTCTCTATTATTAGGTAAGATATTCAAGACAGGGAAACAACCTAAGTGTCCAATGATGGGTAAAGTTCCCATTGATAGGAAAAGAAAATGTCACACACACACATGCACACACACACACACACACACACACACACACACGATGGAATATTATGGATCTTGAATTTTGAGGGCATTATGTAAGTGAAAAAAGTAAGACAAAGAAAGACAAATACTATATGATCTCAACTATATGTGGAATCTTGGGGAAAAAAAAAAAAGCTCATAGATACAGATTGGTGACAGCTGAATGGGGACATGGTGGTTGATCAAAATGGGTAAAGGGTTAAAGATACAAGCTTCCAGTTATAAAAAAAGTCACAGGATATAATTTAAAGCATGGTGATTATAACTAGCTAGAAGCTCAGTACACGAAATTCGTGCATGGGGGTGTGTGTGTTTTTTAGCCCAGCCTGCATCCTCTCCAATCTGCGACCCTTCAAGGGATGTCCGACTGCCCTTTTAGGCCCACTCCCATAAGATTGGGCCTAAATGGGCAGTTGGACATCCATCTCACAATCTAGGACTGCTGACTCCCAACTGCTCACCTGCCTGCCTTCCTGATTGTCGCTTACTGGTTCTGCCTGCCAGCCTGATCATCCCATAACCACTAACCTGCCAGCCTGATTGATGCCTACCTTCTCTCCTGCCAGCCTGCTTTCCCCTAACTGCCCTAGCCTGCTGGCCTGATCATCCACAACTTCCCTCCCTTGTAGGCTTGGTCCCTCCCAATTCCCCTCCCCTGCTGGCCATCTTGTAGCAAACATCTTATGTCCACATGGGGTCAGTCATCTTTGACTACATGGGGGCAGCAATCTTATGTGTTGGAGTGATGGTCAATTTGCATATTACTCTTTTATTAGATAGGATAGAGCCCTGTACACGAGTGGGGGCCAGCTGATTTTCCCTGAAGGGTGTCCCAGATTAGGGTAAGGGTTTTCTTGGGACATGGGGTAGCCTGGGTGAAGGGCCTGTGGTGGTTTGCAGATCTGCCATTCCCCCTGGTGACCCAAGTGGAGGCCCTAGTATCTGGGATTTATTTACCTTCTATAATTGAAACTTTGTAGTCTTGGGTGGAGGCCTAGGCCAGCCAGGGTATATGGAAAGCTTGGCTTCCTCCATTATTGGGAAAATCCAAGCCTCCTGCTCGTTCCATGGCTGCAGCCATCTTAGTTGGGTTAATTTGCATACTTGCTCCTGATTGGCTGGTGGGCATGGCTTGTGGGTGTAGCAGAGGTATGGTCAATTTGCATATCACTATTTTATTAGATAGGATAATACTGTATTGCATATTTGACAGTTTCTAAGAGTAGATGGTTATGAATAAGAACTATAGGTATGAGGTGATCATGTCAAAATATATCAAATATTGAATCATTTTATTTTACACTTTACATTAATATGAATTTATATGTCAATTATACCTCAATTTAAATTTATAAAAAATACCAGGACCAATATATTCTACAATGATCTTAGGGTTTTTTATTTATTTTTTTTCTATTCTTGCTTTTACTGTTCAAAGTGATTTGCTTATTTACTCTCATCTATAAGCTACTGTTATATCCTACTAAATGGGCAATTTACTATATAAGCCTTCTTTTCTAATCCCTAAAATGTCAGTAGTAGTTTAATGCCCCTTATCAGGAAATCTTAAATAAAAACTTTTTAAAGAGACACTGCTATAAGAGCCTAACAAATTAAATACACAATCTTTATCCTACTTAAAAAATTCTTTATAAACTAGCCCCACTAAATTCTAAATCTTGTCCTATATTTCTTTCAGATTTTTATTTCAAAAAGCTGTCAAACAGTATAAACAGCTGTTATTTGGAAATATCCAAGAGTTTTCAACAGTTCCTTTTCAGATCAAGTAATCATCTTTTCTTAGAGAGTTCTTCTCTCACCTTTATCCTTAATTATTTCCTGTAACAAGTATAGCCATTCCCCAATCCCTTAAAATCCTTTCCAATAGCTTTCAGACTGATATAATTTTTAAACTAGTATGAATTTCACCTTTAAAGAGATTTTCCTTTCCTTTAAATATGAAAAGGACACAGACATTGGACACTTGTAATAATGACTACTTTGTGCCTTGTATCAAAATTATATATCAAATCATGAACATATTTTATAATAATAAAATCATAATATGCAAATAAAGCAAATGACTGAACAGCAGAACCACCATCCAGATGACTTTCCAGACCTACAGGCTATGACACGCACTGGCGCCAGGCCAGCCAAGGTGGGAGTGATGCAATTGGTCAGGGGGGCTCCCGCCATTGCTCCACAATCTCCCCACAGAGGGAAGACCAGGCCACCGTCTGTGGGGTGATTGATGGAGGGGCTCCATGATTGATTGTCCCAAAGAGGGAGTCCCAGGCCACCTGGCTGGCAGCACTGCAGGGAGCTTGATCTGGGGGCCCTGAGATTGAGCTCCACAGAGTGAGGAGACCAGGGTCAGAGTAGGAGAGTGCAGTACCACACAAATGGCAAGCTGTGGCAGCAGTAGGGTGGGGCCAGCTGCTGGCAGTCATAGAAAAGAAAGCTCCAGTAGGCCTTGATCACCGGCCAGGCCTCGGGACCCTATCTGAGAGATTGCAGATAACAAGAGGGCACAAGCTGGGCTGAGAGGTCCTCCACCCTGGCCCACCCCATGCACAAATTTTGTGAACTGAGCCTCTAATATTAAATATAAGAGTGAATGTTCCTTAAATATCCATATAGGTGAATACTTCCTTGAGGTAAATGTAAGGTTTTTACTATATTTTTCTCAATCACATTTAAGACTTTAATAAACATTTTGTGAATTAAAGTAGAATATGCATGCATAGTATCATTGAGAAGAACTCTTTTTATTGAGTTAAATGACAAAATTTAGAGATTCTTTTATAATATTATATTTTTTTACTTAATTTAATATTACTTTATGTTGTTTTAAACTTGTATAAGAGAAACCATCTCAGGCAATAAGAAAATTGTTTTCATTAAATGTACCATAGTATAAAACTTGTTTGGTACAATTTGTTGATTTCTTTTTCTTGGGGGGAAGTATCTGGAGTATAGTTTTTCAGTTGCACAATAATAATATCATAAGCTAAATTATTCAACTTTTCATTGAAGCATAGGCTCCATAATAAAGGTGCAAATAATAAGTCTATAGCTGAGTGAGTGATCACAAAGTGAATAAAATTATGAGATTACTAACCAGTTAAACAAATTGAAACACGTTTCTTCAGAGGAACCTCCCCTCCTACCCTGTCCCAATTGCTAGACTCATGCTCTTTTCCTAAGGAAACCATGATTCTGCCTTCCTTTAAAATATACATTTGTCTGTTTTGGACTTTTCTTCATTAAACTTTGTTTTAAGGGGTCTCAAAATTCTATTTTCATTAAAAAGTACTGATGTTAAGAACCAATAACTTAACTGCCACACACACACACACACGTACACATACACGTGCGTGCACAAACACCCAAGTGGTTAATGATAACCTTCAGAAGGAAACATTCTCCTTTCCTTCTGAAAGTTATCATTAGCCAATGATCACCATTAAATGTAAATGGCCAATTGAGACAGAGTTCTGAGACCATCTTTATACCATTGATTAGGACTAGGTGGCAGATATCGGGATACTATTCATTTAGACCTGCTGAGCTTTCTGGGCAGACTTGGTGACTTTGCAGCTCCAACTGCATTCTTGCCCATTGTTTGACGACACCCACACCAACTGTCCGTCTCATGTTACAAACAACAAAACAGCTCAGAGGAGGATAGTCAGAGAGGCTCACAATACACTTGGACTTGCCAGGAATATTAATAGCAGCAGCAGCATATTTCAAAAATTTTGGGCCACCTCCTGCATTTTCCCTGAATGATAATCAATCTTTTCCTTTAGCTCAGCAAACTTGTGAGCACTGAAAACTGTGTGACAGCCCCGAACAACTGTGTGTAAAACACTGATTTGGCCTGGCTGGTTCAGGATAATCACCTGAGCCAAGAATCCAGCTGCTTCTAGTGGTGGTCATTTTTTATGTCACCAGACACATTGTCAGAAGAAACATCTTTGACAGACACATTTTTGAGATTAAAGCCCACATGGTCCCAGCAGAGCTTCTCTCAATGCTGCATGGTGTATCTCAACAGACTTTACCTTCGCTATAACGTTGACTGCAGCAAAAGTGACAACTATGCCAGGTTTGAGAACACCAATCTCCACTGGGCTCACAAAGACAGAGTAACAATGCCATCAATTTTGTGGACATCCTGGAGGGGAAGGTGCGAGGGTTTGTCAGTTGAATAGTTGGTTGCAGAATGCAATCCAGAGCTTCAAGCAGCATGGTTGTACTGGCATTTCCATATTTATGGGTGACATTCCATCCCTTGAACCAAGGCATGTTAGCACTTGGCTCTAGAATATTGTCACCATTCCACCCCAAAATTGGCACAAATTCTACATGCTACAGTCAGAGTTGTAGTCAGTTTTCTTAATGTATGTGCTGACTTTCTTAATGATTTCCTCTTATCTCATCTGGTTGCAATGCAGCTCAGTGGAATTCATTTTGTTAACAACAATTAGTTGTTTTACACGCAATATGTAAGCCAGAAGGCCATACTCACAAGTCTGCCCACTCTTGGAGATACCTGTTACAAATTCACCAACACTTGTAGCAACAACCAGGACATCAGCCTGAAATGTGCACATAATCATGTTTATTATGAAATCTCTGTCCTGAGGCATCAGTGATGGTCACATAGTACTTACTGATTTTGAATTTCCATATACCACCCTCATTTTCAGCTTTCAACCAGGTAAACTTGGAGGTACCTTTTTGAATCTCAGAGGACTCCTCGGATTTTTTGATCCCATCACATTTGTAGATCAGATAGCCTGTAATGTTAGACTTGCCCAAATTTATGTGTCCAATAATTATAATATTGATATGAATATTTTCCATTCCCATTTTGGCTTAGATTTAGTGGTGGCTTTCATACCTTTATCTGGCATCAAACCCATTGTAAAACAGCTGTTTGGGGATTTTATATAAGTGAGATTATATAATAGTATACTATTTTGTGTTTGCTTCTTTTGCCCAATATTGTACTTGTGTGACTCATCTGTATTTTTTTTAAGTGTTTAATAGCTGCAGAGTACTCATTCCATGAGTGCATAGTTTATTTTGTAGGTAATGGAAATCTGGATGTTTTTTAATGTGAAACTATCACAAATAAAGCTGCCACAGACATTCTCAAGTATGTGTCGTGTGACATATTTGTCTGTGCTTCTGTAGTATAGTAGTATAAATGCCTGGGAGTGAAATTCTTTAGTAATAAATTATGTATAGTTTTAGTTTTAGAAGACAGTGACAGTTTTCCAGAGAAGTTGAACCTGTTTACATTATCAGAA
Organism: Lasiurus borealis; assembly: GCA_004026805.1. NCBI lineage: Eukaryota > Metazoa > Chordata > Mammalia > Chiroptera > Vespertilionidae > Lasiurus > Lasiurus borealis. The sequence continues at coordinate 78,631 of PVJN01003073.1, read as the reverse complement.
TTTGGGAGAATTTTGCACCACCTTATAGTATTATCTCTAGTGTATGAAAATTTTCATTATTTCATCTTGTCAACATTCACTGTTGTCTCTTTTAATTTTTCATGTAATTAATAATTTATGTCCATATTTTAGTCACCCAAATGTGTGTGAAGTTATATTTTATTGTAGTTTTAGTATTAATTTATCTGATGACTAAAGGGTTAAAAATGTCCTCATATATTTATTGGCTATTGGTATCTATCTGTTTTCTTGAAGTGACTATTGAGTTATCTTATGGGATAGTTTGTTTCTACTTTTGAATTTATATAGTTTCTTCAGTTTTTGAAGCAATAAAGCTGCTTACATATTTTCCAACTATGTTTCCTACTATATGTCTTGCAATTTTACCACTATTATGTTGTGTATCAGTTGATGAATATGAGATTTTAGCTCCAATCTCTCCCTCTCCAATTTATGCATATTTGTGTTTTAAGAATATTTTCTTATCTAAAGTTCATGAAAAAATTCTATTATATTATTTTAAGTAAATCATACCCTATTATGACAAATATTTTTAAATATTTTATTAAGTGGTTTTAAGTATAGTTTTCAATACTATCAACTTTTCCTAGTATTTTACATAAATTTTCACAGAGAAGCTCTCCTTTTATAACAGGTATTTTTATTGAATTAGTTATTTTTTTCTCAAGCTATGTTTAGAAAATGAAGTTTCATAACTTTACTTTAAATTTAATTTAATGACTGTGACTTTTCAAAATGTGTATAGTTAAACATAGCTTAAATAATATAAGCAATCATGTACATATATATATATGTATTATATATATGATATCTGAGAACTCAACTATTAGAAATTATTTGCCTTTTCTAGAATGTTATTTTCTAGAATGTTATTTTGTTGTAAATAATATTTACAATAGCTTAATTTCTATTATAACATTACTTACTGTTCAATGTCTTCTAAAATCAGCAGTAATACCATTACATATGGTAAGCAGGCATTACTATTTAAATAAAAATCTACTAAATTAATGACATGCCAAAACAAATTTGTGACTGATAAAATGAATAGTAATTATACATGTATAATTAGTTTTATTTTACTAGCATCCAAACAATGGCATAAATTAATAGCTAAATTGATCACTGTGACAGAACTAAGACTAATTATCTGGAAAATGGTGAAGTATTGAGAATGTGAGTGGTACACAAAATTCTCATAAATAGTGACTAATTCCAAATGTCTCATCTATTTATCATGGTAACTATTTAGTGCAATGGCTCTCAAAACTGAAGAGTACATAAATAGCCTAAGGGAGGTGGTTAAAAATGCAGATTTCCAAGTCCAACACAATAATTTCAGCCTGCCCTGGATGGTCTGGCTCAGTGGATAGAGCATCTGCCTGTGGACTGAAGGGTCCTGGGTTCAATTCCAGTCAAGGGCACATGCTTGGGCTACAGGCTGAATCCCCAGTCGGGGGAGTGCAGGAGGTAGCCAATCAGTGATTCTCATCATTGATGTTTCTGCCTCTCTCTCCTCCTCCCTTCTTCTCTGAAATCAATAAAAATATATTTTAAAATAATTATTTTATTTTATTTTTTTATTGTGTTACATGTATACATATCTCCCCATTGCCCCTCCTCCCTCCCAGTGTCTATGTTCATTGGTTATGTTTATAGGTATAGATACAAATCCTTTGATTGATCTCTTATCTACCCCACCTCTCCTTAATCTTCCTGCTATAATTTCACAGTCTGTTTGATGCTTTACTGCCTCTGTGTCTATCCTTTTGTTCATCAGTTTACAATATCCTTTATTATCCACAAATGAGTGAGATCATGCGGTGCTTCTCCTTCATTGACTGGCTTATTTCAATAAGCATAAGGCTCTCCAGTTCCATCCAGGTTGCAAATAGTAAAAGTTCTTTCTTTTTAATGGCAGCATAGAATTCCATTGTATAGATGTACAACAGTTTTCTGATCCACTCATCTGCTGATGGGCACCTAGGCTGTTTCCAAATGTAGCTATTGTAAATTGTGCTGCTATGAACATGGGGGTGCATAAATCCTTTCTGATTGATGTTTGTAATTTCTTAGGATAAATTCCTAAGAGTGGGATTGCTGGGTCAAATGGGAGATCCATTTTTAGTTTTTTAAGAAAACTCCATATTGTTCTCCACAGTGGCTGCACCAGTCTGCATTCCCACCAACAGTGAACAAGGGTTCCTTTTTATCCACATTCTCACCAACACTTGTCATTTGTAGGTTTGTTGATGATTGCCATTCAGACATTTTAGCTCCATAGGTTTAATATTGGGTACATAAATCTGAATATTATCTGGTACCTTGGAATATAATGATACAATGAGTATAAAGTCCATGCAGGGTTAAGGTTGTCCTGGGTGAATCTATAAAATAAAAGGAACCTATCACTAATATCTTTACAGTTCCCATTTCTCTCTTGCTCACTCTCTCTACATACTTATTCTGGTATTCACACTGACCAGGCCTGTATGAGCAAGATTGTAACAAGAGGGGTCTCTCTTAATCAACAGTGAGCTTTTAATTTCATTCCATTTTATTTAAGTATGCATTTAAATAGGCATATGTAGCTGGTTGCTGCCATACTGTATAGTTCAGCATATACAATGAAGACTACAGATATCAAAAATGACATCTATTGACAAAATTTTTAAGAAATACTTATATAAAAACAATATTTATGAAAATATTATAATTTCTAGCTAAGAATTATATATGTCTTAGAGCAAATTAATAATAATAATAATTGCAAACACTTATAGTGACACCATGCACTAATATATCAATTATGTCTTTACTATTTACTTGCTGTGTGACAAATCATAGGTGCATAGTGTTTTTAGTCAACCAAAGTTTTTAAAAAAGGTTAATACTAATACAGTGGTATCTCGAGATATGAGTTTAATTCGTTCCGTAACCTTGCTCATATATCAAGTTACTAGTATCTCAAAGCAAATTTCCCCATCGAAATCAATTGAAATGCCGTTAATCCGTTCCAGCCCCCAAAATGCCACCCCAGTTGTTCTTGTTACATGTTTTTGAATAAGAAAAATGTATTTATAAATGACAAATATTGTATAAAAACATAATGAAAGAGAATGTAAAGGAATAAACTGGTTTTATAAAGTGTATTTTCCTACTCGTTACACTCTTAATGCTACACTTTAGCCCTAAACTGAATGTAACTTAACTAATCTTCACTGAACTTAATTGCTACTGGTCTTTGCATTTTTGGCCTATTAAAAAAACAACAACGACAACAACAACAACAAAAAAACATGTGTCCAAAGAGGTTTGCCTCTTCTTCCCTTTCAGAATGTTTCTGAAATGAGTGAGGCAAATTTTATTGAACATCTCGGATGCACCACCAGTAGCAACTTTTTCAGGGTGTTTCTTTTCCATGAAGTGTGACACCCTCTCCCACATTCCTAAGATCTCCTTTATCTCACTTATAGAGATCTCCTACACCAATTTCTTGGAGAACCTCCACATGTTGCTGAGACTGCAACTCTTGTAACTCCTCCGTGGTGAGTTCGAGAGAGTGCTCCTTCAGGTCTCTCTCATCCACCTCCAGGCCCATGGATTTTTCCCAGACACACTATCTCCTCCTCCACTGGCACCTCGGGTTCGAATCCTTCGAAGGTCATTTCAGCTATGGCCTCAGGCCACAGCTTCTTCCATGCAGAGGTCAAAGTCCTGGTTGTAACACCCAGCCAGGCCTGATCAATAATTCTGAGGCATATCACGATGTTAAAGTGGTTCTTCCAGAACTCTCGAAGGGTGAGGTTTGTGTTCTCTGTCACCTCAAAGCAGCGCTGGAACAGGTGCTTGATGTACTGCTTTTTAAAATTAGAAATCACCTCCTGATCCATGGGCTGCAGGATAGGAGTGATATTGGGAGGTAGGTAGACAACCTTTATAAACCTGAATTCTTCGAGAAGTTCATCTTCGAGGTTTGATGGGTGAGCAGGAGCATTGTCCAGGATGAGGAGGGCTTGCATGGTTAGGTTGTTTTCCTGTAGATATTTCTTAACAGAAGGGCCGAAAACCAGGTTTACCCACTCCACTAAGAACTGCCTGGTGACCAATGCCTTCGGGTTTGCCCTCCACATAACTTGCAGTTTATCTTTTAAAATTTTATGTGACTTAAAGACTCTGGAGTTTTCTGAATGGTAGATGAGCAGAGGCTTGATCTTGCAGTCGCCCGTTGCTTTGGCACACAGTGTGACAGTTAGCCTATCCTTCATGGGTTTGTGGCCTGGCATCGCCTTCTCCTCTGCCATTATATAAGTCCTATTCAGCATCTTCTTCCAGAAAAGCCCTGTCTCATCACAGTTGAAGACTTGCTGGAGGATATATCCTTTGGCCTCTATCAGTTTGGAAAAAGTTTTGAGGTAATCCTCAGCTGCCTTCACATCCGAACTTGCTGCCTCACCATGCCTGACGATGGAGTGAATGCCGGACCTTTTCCTGAAGTTATCAAACCAGCCTCTACTGGCTTTAAATGAGTCTTTCGATGCTTCATCTTTGGAAGTGTGCAGGGTCTGCTCCAGCAAATCACCGTAAATTGCTCGCACCTTCTCGCATATGATGCCCTGTGTTAATGTGTCTCCTTTAAGCTGCTTCTTTGTCACCCACACCATCAATAGATTCTCCATCTTTTCATGGAGAGAGCTACGGAGCTTAGAAATTATTGTAACGCCCTTAGCTCATGTTATACCCTTTATTGACTCCTTCTGTTTAAGCACAGTGCATATCGTTGAAGTACTACACCCGTATTGCCTCTCCAAGTCAGCCACTCGCAAACCTTGCTCATATTTTTCTATGATTTTACGCTTTAATTCAAAAGACATCATCCTCTTCTGAGCACTGACCTTTCCACTCGCTTTCTTCGGACCCATGGTTATAAAAAGAAATGTGATAAAGTATGTAAATGCACAAAAGATGCTTCGACAATGAGGTAAACAAGCACACTGACTGAGGCATGGGAAACTATGAGACGCTCAAGTTGCAGTAAACTGGTGTGTTGTGTGCAGCTGGCCGATCCACACGATTACTCGTATCTCAAATGTTGCTCGTATTTCAAAGCAAAAAATCGCTCGCTCGATGTATCGTATCTCAAAAATCTTGTATGTTAAGGCACTCGTATCTCGAGGTACCACTGTACTATTTTCAAAAGTTTCTATAAAAATGAAATAAGTTGGTATATTAGAGCAGCAACTACAGACTGATAAAAATTCTTTCAGCAATCCCTAAAAAATACTTCAGGTCAGAATCAACACGTTGAAAGGCAGTTGTGCATTACTGATGAAATAGGAAGATAAGTAACTGAAAAACTGAGCACCAAAAAACTTGAGTCACTCAGGCCATTCTCTCTTTGAACTGCCAATACCAGGCTTCAGAAATTTTTTTCTAGAGGGTATGAGGAATCAACCTGAGATTTCTATTATGGGTATTTAGGGAAGAGGGAGAAATGGAATAGAAAGAAGAAAGAAAATGCAGCTCTACCTAAGGGTGAAAATTTCAGATATCTCTGCTCTCCAAGTAGAAGAATTTCTTAATTCTCCAACAGCAGAAGGAAAAAAAAAAAAAAAAAAAAAAAAACTCTGCCCACATATATATCCTACAAAATCCTCAAAAGAGAATCTAACTACTTAATATCATTATTTGTTCATTTATGCAATTTTGCACTCACCATATAATTCAAAGAGACCTGATGAGAAATCAATCATAATCTTTTATAAATGAAACTAGAAGCCTAGTGCATGAAATTCATGCAAGAGTAGGTCTTCCTTCCCCCAGCTTCCCACACCAGCTTCCCTCTGGCACCCAGGATCTGGGCTTCCCTGGTAGCCCAGGCTTCATCCTGAAGGTTGTCCAGAAGGAAATCCTGTCTAATTAGCATATTACATTTTTATTATTATAGATCATACCAGCCATTTCTACTAATAAATAGTTATTTGAACATTTAAAAAGAGATAAAGATTAATGTGAACAAAGAGAACTAATACCCACTATAAAAAAACTTTTAATTCATTCATATTATTAATGTCCAAGATTTTTTAAACAATAATGTATTCATAAAATAATCACAGACTACTAAGAAAAAATAGTCATCAGATAACAAAATACAAAAGAAATTAATATATATATGTAATTGTTTAACTAAAATAATTAAATAGTCACAAATGAGAAACAATTTGGTGATCTGAGTAATATCAGAAGTCGCTACTAGAACATAGAGAAGAAATATATAAATAAAAAATATAACAAGAAAGCTAATATTCAAGGAGTCCAGCATTGAGTCATTGAGTCCAACATCTACAAACTCAGAATTTCACCAAACTCAGGAGAGGACTTAGGAGAAGAAAGTGCTCAAAGCTAGAAAAGAGATTAACCGGATTGGGCTCACATAGACCAGTGGAATCAATGAGCAAAGCACAACACAGATAAAATAAAATTTTTATTCTTACCATTCAGAGAAAACATTTTTAATGGAGGAAAAAAAACACATGTAAAATTTCCTAAATGAATGATTCAAATAAGCAACAGACTTTTATTTAGTAAAATTGAAAACTAGTTCTGACACAAAATTATATTAAAATCAGAATTTCTTGCCTGGTCAATCTTTTTATAAAATTTAAAACAAAAATATGTATAGATTTGTATAAGTTTTAAATTACTAAAAACAATGTTTAAAAAAACTGGAAAACCAAGAATTTTGAGAACCTAGGATTAAAAACAAACAACAACAGAGCTATTTAGTAGGTTTTAAAATATGTGTTGATAGCTGAATCCTGAAACTTAAAAGATTCTTCTTTAATGAAAAATATTTACATAATTTTAATATTTCATTCTACTTATTGATTCTAAATTTTGTCACTAACCTAGAACCAAAATACAAGCTAAAATTACATTTTCTAGCAAGTAATCAAAATGCTATTTGTCATTTATACTTTAATTAATGCATTTAAAAATATCATAGATAACTAAAAATATGTAAAAAATGCAATTAATATATAATAAAAGAGACAATGGGGTAGAATCTGAGAGAAATAACTAGTCTATTATAGAATACTTCAAAAGGGGAAAATAAAAGCTGTTTACATTGATATTAAAGAAATATAAAAATAAGAATATTTAAAGTTACTACATTATACAGCCACATAAATAAAGCAGAAATTAACAATTGTTATTTTAGGGAATGGATCTCCAATTAAGGGGAGCTGGCACTTTCTTTTTAATTTTACTTTATTTGCTGTTTGAATATTGTAACATGTTACTTAATAGTTCATCAATTATTGACTTATTTTAAAATATTTTATGTAATTCATAGCATAAAATTTTAATATAATTCAGAACCAAGTCAGTACACATGTTCAGCATCTTCGAAAGTTCTGTGTCATAATGAAGGAGTTTTCAAGATATGAGTGTAAGGTTGCAAAAATCAGGATTGGGCCAGAGTTAACACAGCTCGGCTTAAAATCATATCCCCTAGTTACATCCTGTAATTACAGTCTCAGGGTTGAGAACAGAGCATAAACTCCCAGAGTGATATAACCCAGGTGCAGGTTGTTAATCTTATGTAGCGAGACAGCCTGTAGCTAAATTGCGGAGGGAGACATGGCCCAGATGTCCCAAGGGAGTAACCCAGAGATAACCACCAGCCGCATCCTGTTATCGTAATCTCATGGTAACCAGAAATATGCAGAGTGACATTAATCTTATGTAAAGGTCACCAGGTTCTCAGAAGTCTTTGTTTGAAGTCTTTGTTTCCAGACTACTATAAAAATACCCTGTAACTTGGTTCAGGGCTCTCAGCCTCTGCTCTGCTTTCAGAGTATGTTGTGAGCCCCAGAATGCTGGTGAATAAACCCTTTGCTGTTTGCATGAGAACGTCTCTTGGAGCCTTCCTTTGAGTGGTGAGCATTTCGATCCTAACAATGAGTTTCATATTTATTGAAGCAAACACTCATTAAACCCTTAACTATTACTTAATTTATTGATCTGGCTATATTAAAAGATACCCTAAAGCAAAAGCTGGCAAACTTTTTCTATAAAGGACTAGATAGTAAATATTTAGACTTTGTGAGTAATAAGGTCTTTGTAGCAACTACTAAGTACTGTTGTTGTTGGTTGAGAACAGCCATAGTGCCTAAAGAATCAATGTGGCTGAGTTCCAATAAAACTTTATTTGCAAAAACAAGTAACTAGCCATATTTAGCACACAGACCTCATTTGGTCAACAAATGTGTTCTAAAGTAATCTAGACTTAACTGCTTTTCTTCATGTCTATTTCCTTGTTACCTATTTGTACAATTTTGCCACATTATAAGTTACATGTCAATAAATTAAAAGGCTGAATATATTGTAGCAAATTATAAATCATTTGGGCAACTTCATTGGGAAACCACCAGCCAATTCCCTGCAAAACACTTGGGGAAGGGATTGGACAAAGGGTGATAGATACAGGCTGCAGTGAAATTGGAGTGGCTTAGGGAAGATGTCTGTCAGTCATACCTGGAAACAAAGATCATTGGCCAGAATGGGTGTGGCCACTTCAAGCACTTGAAAATATGGGAATACATAATACCCTAAACCCATGGTCGGCAAACTGGGGCTCACGAGCCACATGCAGCTCTTTGGCCCCTTGAGTGTGGCTCTTCCACAAAATACCACAACCTGAGCAAGTCTATTTTAAAGAAGTGGCATTAGAAGAAATTTAAGTTTAAAAAATTTGGCTCTCAAAAAAAATTCAATCGTTGTACTGTTGATATTTGGCTCTGTTGACTAATGAGTTTGCTGACCACTGCCCTACACAAAGGAATTCTCTCTCTGGTTGTTATTGGGATTCTTGGCTCCCTGGCATTCACCCATTTGGCCTACAGCCATGTGGTACCCCACATGTAATGAAATAATGGACTGCATTTGGGAACACAAGCTAGGCTCACCTGATGCTGGACTAGAGTGTGCAAATATGGAATGAAAATTCTGGACACTGGCTCCAATTTTAGCCCTGCTGAAGGCAAACTTGGACTTATTCCTTGGCAAGACTAAGGGAAATGAAACCTTGGGAACTCAAGGGTTTGATTCCACATAAATAAAGCTTTCTACCATATCTCATCCTCCCATTCACGTCTCAGAAAGTTATTTTTCTTAGAATAACTCAATAATTCCATTCTTACCCTCAATAGGTGGGGATGAACATCTCTCAAAATACAAGTACAGGTCTAAACCATTAATAACTATATGCTCCATGCCGAGGACATATGGCTTTCCCAGGTTTGTTTTGTTTAAAACAGTTAATTTAATATAATTATAAACCAGTTTCATGATCTAGGTCCTTTACACGGAATAGAAATAAGGTTTCCCATTTTGACCCTTGAGACAATGCAATCCACACTTTTTTTTTCAGATTATCTATCTGAAAAATATGTTAATTTCAACTTTAATTCCTTGATGCTTATACCTAAAATAAGAGGCTAAGTGCATTGTGAAGTATGATTTTTTTTTAATATTTGCTACACTAAAAGAAAAAGGATATGCATTGTATTCAATAGGGTCGCTGATAGAATGATCTTGATTTCTATTGAAAATGCTCTGGTACACTTTCAGATGCAGTTGAGGAATGATGGGGCAGGCTATTGCCTGTCAGCTTGATAAAAACTGACAAGACAAAGAGTTAAGGAAGTTCTACATCCTCTTATTTTCATGTTTAGCCCTTGGGGTGTTTTGTAGTACTGTATTGTTGCTGCTTGTCTGGCAAAGCCAGGTGAAGATATTTATGGAAAGACTATGATATACCCAGAAGGAGATAACTGACAAGTTGAAACACACACAATGGAGTTTGAAATCTCTAAACAGAAATTTATGCTGAGTCCAGGATAAAAAAAAAAAAAAAAAAAAAATAAGTCATTTGAAATGCACGGGTGTGGGGAGCTGCCCCGGGCATACGGGGGTACCAGAGACCTGAAAGCAGGCTCTGGACATAGCTCTCTGCTTTCTCACCCTTCAGTTTAGTAAACAAGAATTCTGAATGCAAAGTCTAGACATAGCTCTCTGTTTTCTCACCCTTCAGTTTAATAAACAGAGATATGAATGCAGAGTTTAGACATAACTAAACAGCTTGGCTGAAAAAAATGTTGATGCCTATGTGCAAGATCTTGCAAGGTCTTGATTACTTAGAAGGTCAGTGACTATATTTGCAAATACGTACCTGATTTGTGTAACCCCCTCCTCTGCTTATGCTTAAATACTATGCTGGAAATAAACTCGGGGCTTCAAACTCAAGTCTCAGACCTCCCAACCCCATCTTTTCTTGTCTGTCTTTTTCTTATCCTCACCCCCTCGATCAGGTACTGTTCAATTGCCGGCAGGCTCTGGCACACGGGTGTTTAGATTTGATGGTACCACACAAAAGACAATATTATATATAGTGGGCCCTTTTTATTTTTCTCAGAATTAAAAAGGACATGTGCAGAAAGTTTTATGCTATATTGTTGTATAGTTCTGCCCTCTAAAATTCGGAAAAGGGGCCTGTCTTCAGGTGCTTCAAACTGCAACCTTCACCAAAAAAGGCTCAGTTCTGTGGATGTAAAAAAGACCACATGCTAATCTGACTAGCTCAGTGAAGGCCTGCATGGCAATTTTGCAAACTCAAAAACCTAAAGGAAGCACAAGAGATGGTCTCAAATTAAAACTTTAACTAAAAGCAGTTTATAGTAGGTAATCATGTCCTAGGGCAGTATCTTTCTTGATAAAGATCAATCTTTACTTTAACTGAGCCTATTGTCTTCTTTAATCTAAGATAATATGCCTGAAATGTCAGGATAACTTGTAACTTCCCCTTTTCTGGACCCCTGAGGGCACAACCAAATGTGCCTGGCACCAGGCCAGGGCCATGGAGACCATCTATTTTTTCCTTGTTATTGTTATCAGTAGAGGCCTGATGCATGAAAATTCATACAAGAATAGGCTTTCCTTCTCTGGTTCCCCTCCTTCAGCCACTGGAAGGCACCTGGGACTCAGGCTTACTTTCCCCAGGCTTCCTGTAGGCACTCGGGACTAGGGCTGGCTTCTCAGGGCCACCCACAGGCACGTAAAACTCAGACTGGTGGGTCCTGGCTCCCATGGGCTGCATGCAGGTATCCGGGTCCCCGCTGGCTTCCTTCTGGCCCCAGTTTCATCAGGAAGGATGTCCAGAATGATTTCCAGAAGATATCTGACCTAATTAGCATATAACCCTTTTATTATTATAGACTAAAGGCCCAGAACATGAAATTCATGCATCTGTGGGGAGGGTGAGTGTCCCTAAGCCTGGACTGCACCCTCTTCAATCCAGGACCCTTCGGAGGATATCCAACTGCTGGCAGTTGGACATCCCTCTCACAATCTGGAACTACTGACTCCTAACTGCTCACCTGCCTGCCTGCCTGATCACTCCTAACCACTCTGTCTACTGACCTGATGCCCCTAACTGTTCCTGTGCCAGCCTGACAGTCCCTAACTGCCTCTGCCTGTTGGCCTGATTGTCCCCTAACAGCTCCTTTGCCAGACTGATCATCCTTAACTGTGCTCCCCTGCTGGCCTGATCACATCTAACTGCCCTCTTCTGCCAGACTAATCGTCCCTAACTGCCTCTGCCTCAGCCCCCGCCATAGTGTCTTTGTCCGGATGAACATCCAGTCTAATTAGCATATTATCCTTAAATTACTATAGATGTTAATTGTTGACTGTTAACTATCCTGTACCCTAAGTAAAAGAAATGTGTGTCTATCATTTTGCTTTTTTATCCAATCTCAAAGTTTCCTCTTTTTCTTTCCTCTCCCCACTACCTAACATATCATCAATGAATTTTATTTAACCCATTTACTTCTTCTCTTTTGATTATAATATATAAAACAAGGTGAAAAAGTGCCATTCTCCAGAGCATTATACCAATACATTGAGATTCTGCTTCCTGGCAATTGTTCAGTTTGGCTTAAGTAAACTTACAAAAAAATTATTTACAGGTTTGAATGTTTTTAACAGTTCATAATAAGTAGGATTAGTATGGAAAGGTTTTGTATTACACTCTGGGCCCAAGGCACAAATTTGTGCACCTTGAAAGGAACTGTGGGCCTCAAGATGGGGTGGACACAGGGGCAGGTCTCAGACCATCCTCCATGCCTTGTCTACTGACAGCCCAACTCGCACCACTGCTCACACACCCTGAAGGCACTGAGCAACTGGGACCGGTGCTGAGTGCTGGTAGTTGGTATGAGTGGTGGCTGCTGCCCTGATCACCCTTCAGGAACAGGGAGAGGTGGAGAAGTCCTGAAGGGCAATTGGGGCTGGCAGTGACTGCTCACACCTGCTGATGGCACTTGAGTGATCCAGTTGATGCTGGTTGCTGGCAGGGGTTGCAAACAGCAGCTCTGGCACTACATCAGATATGAGAGCTCAGCAGGACCACAGCACATGGGAGCAAAGAATCTTCAGTAACCACCAGGGGCTAGCCCTGATGATAGTGACTGGCACCCCACCTTGGTCTGGTGCCACCGCTCACCTGCTCCACCTTCCTGCTACAGCTGATACCCACCATGTTCCATGCACACCCCCTGATGGTCAGTGCATATCATAGTAACAGGTTATTTTGTTGTTCAGTTGTTCCACTCTTCAGTCTATTTGCATATTAGCCTTTTATTATATAGGACTAGAGGCCTGGTGCATGAAATTTGTGCACAGGGGAGGGGATGTCCCTCAGTCCAACATGCACGTTCTCCCATCTGGGATCCCTCGGGGGATGTCCTATGGGATCGGACCTAAATAGGCAGTCAGACATCCCTTTCACAATCCAAAACTTCTGGCTCCCAACTGCTCACCTGCCTACCTGATTGTCCCTAACTGCTTCTGCCTGCCAGCCTGATCACCCCTAACAACTCCCCTGTCAGCCTGATTAATGACTAACTGCTCCCCTGCCCTTGGATCATCCCAACTGCCCTCCCCTGACAACCTGGTCACCTCTAAATGCCCTCCCCTGCATATGTCCTCTTTATTAGATAGTTTTTTGTTTTTTTCTTTAACGTATTGGAAAGCCCTAACTAGTTTGGCTAGCTGGATGGAGCATCGGCCTGCAGACTCAAGAGTCCCAAGTTCAATTCCCATCAAGGAATCCTTGATTAGGGACACATACCCAGTGGGTAGTATGCAGGAAGCAGCTGATCGATGTTTCTCTCTCACAGATGTTTATAACTCTCTATCCCTTTCCCTTCCTCTCTGTAAAAATGAATAATATATAATATATATATATTTAAAAAAAAAAAAACATTTAAGATTCCTCTATGTCTGCATGGCTGGTGTGACTCAGTGGTTGAGACCCCAGGCAGCTGCAGCTGGGAGGGAATTGTGCAGTGGGGCTGCACACCCCTGCCAGGCTGAAACCCCAGCCCAGGCTGCCGCTGCTGGCAGGAGATCACACCCTGGGGGTGACTGAGACCCCAGCCCAGGCTGTTGTTGCTGGCAGGGAATCGTGCAGTGAGGAGCAAGACCCTATACCAGGCTGCTGGCACTGGGAAGGGATCATGCTGTGGGGGTGCATTGCCCCTGCTAGGCTGAGACCCCAGTCCAAGTTGCCAGTACTGGGAGGGGTTTGTGCTGTGGGGAGTGAATTTGTTTTCTTCTTTTTTATAAAGGGCGAGGAGGGCCTATGGGCAGCATTCTGCCAGGCTGCTTACTTTGCAGGCTCTCAGCGGCAGCCCTCCCTAAGATTGGGGGATTCCAGTGGGGCTGAGAGAACTGGGCACTGCCATCTGGGGGCTATGGGCACCTCCATTTTTGTTGCAGAGTGACAATTAATTTGCATATTACTCTTATATTAGATAGGATTATGCTCATTCTTACATCCCACCTAAACCTTGGCTGAAGGTGGAATGTCACTACCCTTTTCTGAATCCTACCACTTTTTCTTCTCCCCTAGTTGCATGTTTTGCTCCCAGTCCTGAAAGCTCCTCACCATGCACGTATCTTCAAAGTAGAAAACATATTTTTCTTTCTTATTGTTCTTCTAGAAAGGCTTATCTCTCTCCATTTTTGGTTAAACCATGGGGGATGACTGGCAGATCCTAAAAATATACTTGATATTTATGTGTGTACTTTACTCCCAGGTATTTCTTCCATTGATAGCCCAACATCTGATTTTCCTTCCTTTAAAAAGAGTAAATATTTTCTCTTGGAGATTTGTAAGCCCTGCAACTCAGAGTTTTACTGCAACACAATCCTTTCTCATACACATTTAAACTGAAGAATGGGTGGCTTCTCAAGGAGCAAGCATAAGATTTACATCTTTAATTGGGGGGAAAAAGTTACTTAAAGCCAGTAGACATACACTAGCCCTCTTTTTCATTTCTGAAGTAAGCAATAGAATCTCTCACCCTCTAAAAAATCATTAATCTCTACATAAGACGGTCAGTGGAACATCATAGGCAAATGACCAAATAAATCTATTAGTCAAGTTATGGGCTCTTAGCCATTCTGAAATCAAATAAATTATTGAAACTCATTTTAAATTGTCTCTCAGCACCTTGTTGGAAATTGTTGATCACCTATCACTCACTACCTGGTAAATACTGATTGGGAATTGTTGGGGGTAGGGAATATAATTAAAAACAAAATCTGCCATTTCAGAAAACTTCTCCACAACAAAAGAGAGAGAAACCATTTTTTATTGACCAGAGGCCCAGTGCATGAAATTTGTGCATGGCATGGGGGAGTTATCCCTCAGGTAGCCTGCACCCTTTCCAATCTGGGACATCCCTCTCAAATCCAAAACTGCTGGCTCCCAACTGCTTGCTTGCCTGCCTTCCTGATTGCCCCTACTGCTTCTGCCTGCCAGACTGATCATCCCCTAACCACTCCTATGACAGCCCAATTGATGCCTAACTGCTCCCCTTCCAGCATGGTTCCCTTTAGCTGACCTCCCCTGTAGGCATGGTCACCCCTAACTGCCTTCCACTATAGGCCTGGTCTCCCCTAACTGCTCTCCCCTGTAGAACTGGGTTCCTACAACTGCCCTTCCCTGAATGCCTGGTCACCCTCAACTTTCCTCCTCTGCCAACCTGGTCACCCCTAACTGCCCTCTCCAGCAGGCTTGATCACCCCCAACTGTTCTCACTTTCAGGCCTGGTCCCTCTCAACTATCCTTGCCTACTGGCCATCTTGTGGTGGCCATCTTGTGTCCACATGGGACAGGATCTTTGACCACATGGGGGCAACCATCTTGTGTGTTGGAGTGATGGTCAATCTGCATATTATTCTTTTATTAGATAGGATAGAGGTCTGGTGCAATGGGGGTGGGGGAGAAATGGTTTGCCATGGGGCATGGGGTGGCCTGGGCAAGGGGCCTGTGGTGGTTTGCAGGCTGGCCATGTTCCAGACGACCCAAGTGGAGGCCCTAGTATTTGGGATTTATTCATCTTATACAATTGAAACTTTGTATATTGGGGCGGAGCCAAGCCTCCTGCTAGCTCCCATATGGCAGCCATTTCTGTTGGGATTTATTTATCTTCTATAATTGAAACTTTATAGCCTTAAGCAGAGGCCAAGACAGGCCAGAACTGCAGAAGTTTGGCTTTTTCCATCACTTTGGACAATCCTAGCCTCCTGCTCTCTCTAGCTCCATGGCTGCCACCATTTTTGTTGGGATTTATTTATCTTCTATAATTGAAACGTTGTAGCCTTGAGTGGGAGCTTGAGTCAGCCAGGGTGTGTGGAAAGCATAGCTTCCTTCATCACTTCCTGATTGCTCCTACTGCTTCTGCCTGCCAGACTGATCATCCCCTAACTACTCCTATGACAGCCCAATTGATGCCTAACTGCTCCCCTTCCAGCATGGTTCCCTTAACTGACCTCCCCTGTAGCCATCAAGCCTCTCACATGATCGCTTCATGGCTACAGCCATCTTGGTTGGGGCTAATTTGCATGCTCACTCCTGATTGGCTGGTGGGTGTAGTTTGTCGGTATAGTGGAGTGATGGTTAATTTCCATATTACTCTTTTATTACATAGGATAAGCATTAAATTAGAATATGATGTCCATCTGAGGTAAATTGAAGAGTACATAAATGCAGAAAAAAATCTCATTCTTTTAACCAATTCATTAGACACATGTTGCCAAGGTAAATATTAGTACTCAAGAAGATTTTTCTTTTTGAGTAAATCTTTATTGTTTAGTTTATTACAGATGTTCCTCTTCCCCCGCCCCATACCTCACCTCCACTTGATTCTGCACTCCCAACCCATGCCTGTACCCACCACCACTGACCTTTATCCATAGATGTAAGATTTTTGTCCAATCTCTCCCCACACCACTCAATCCATTCCATTTCTATGCACCTGATTCTATTATATTTACCAGTTTATTCTGTTCATCAGATTTCTTATTCACTTGATTTTTAGATTCATTTGTTCATAGATATGTATTTGTTATCACTTTGTTGTTCATAATTTTTACCTTTACCATTTTCTTCTTATTATTTTTCTTAAAGAATACCCTTCAGCATTTCATATAATCTTGGTTTGGTGGTGATGAACTCCTTTAGCTTTCTCTTGTTTGTGAAGCTCTTTATCTGACCTTCAATTCTGAATGATAGCTTTGCTAAGTAGAGTAATCTTGGTTGTAGATTCTTGCTATTCATCATTTGAATATTTCCTGCCACTCCCTTCTGGCCTGTATAGTTTTTGTTGAGAAATCATTTGACAGTCAGATGGGTACTTCCTTGTAAGTAACTAACTGTTTTTCTCTTGCTGCTTTCAAGATTGCCTCTTTGTCTTTTGCCTTGGCATTTTAATTATGATGTGTCTTGGTGTGGTCCTCTTCGAATTCCTTTTGTTTGGGGTTCTTTGCACTTCCTGGACTTGTAAGTCCATTTCTTTCATCAGGTGGGAGAAGTTTTCAGTTATTATTTCTTAAAAAGGGTTTCAGTATCTTGTTCTCTCCTTCTGACATCCCCATGATTCTGATGTTGGTATGCTTGAAGTTATCCCAGAGGTTCCTTATACTACCTTCACATTTTTGGACTCTATTTTCTTTTTGTTTTTCTGGTGGGGTGTTTTTTCCTTCCTCATATTTCAAATCTTTGGTTTGATTCTTGGGGTCCTCTAGTCTGCTCTTGGATTTCTTTATATATATATATATTTTCAGACAGTGTATGCTTAATTTGTGACTGATCCTTTTCCATTTTTTGGCATTCTTGTTAAGATCCCTGAAGGTCTCACTAAGTTTCTCAGAGATCTCACTAAGTTTCTCAACAAATTTGTAGAAAATTCTTGAGTAACCTTATAAATATGGTTTTGAACTCTATGTCCAATAGTTTGCTTTCCTCCATTTATTTTATTCATGACATGTTTCTTTGTCTGTACATTTTGGCTGCTTCCCTGTGCTGATGGAGTGGCTTTGTGTGCTAGTTGTCCTTTATGGCCCAGTAGCTCTGCCTCTCCAATCACCTGAGGTAGACATTCTTGGTACACTTCTTTGTGGGCTGAGTATACAGTCTTGTTGTAATTAAGCCTTGATTGCTATTGGTACACTGGGAGGAGTTGATCTCCAGGCCAATTGACTGTGTGGATTAGCTGTTTCTATAATGGAAGAACTGCTGTGCTGGAGACACCCCTATGGGGCAGGACTTGCTTCAGTGGGGCTTTGGTGCTCACTGAATCTGCCTCTTGAGTGTGTCACTTATGTTATGAGGAGTTGAAATTTGGTATCATCTCACACTGACCTCTAGGTACACTGGTTCCTGGATCTCTAAGGAGGTGCAAGTCAGCTACTGCCTGAGGCCACCCAGCAGGAGCTACAGGGAGATCTGGAGATTTCTCCTCTTTGCTTGGTGTTTGGAGGTTTTGGAGTTATCTGACCCATTTGCAATTTGTTAGGTTAAGCAGTGAGAGGGCAGCCCATTCATATGTAAAAGCCACTGCATACAGTTTGGTGGGTTTGTAAATTGGGTGGGGCAGCATCTCAGGAAAGCACTAAGGTTTGGCAAACAGTGATGGCTGACAGTCAGCCCTCTCTGCTTCTCTGTGTTTTTGGGTTCTGTTTTATGTCCCGCGTCCTGCACCCCAGTGCAGTAAACACTGATTCCTGTGCGCGTCTCTGCGAGAAAGCCACCCTCACTTTCCGACCCAATGTCAGACAGTTAAGTTTTTCCTTGTTTGAGTCTAGGTTACCAGAATCTTGCCAGAAACTGGAGTTCAGAGCAGTTGGGAACTTGCAGCTCCCTCCCAATTGAAGAAAACAGTGCACACTAGCCCAATTCACATGTCTTTGTACCTCTGCCTTTCTGAGCCTCTGCATGTCCTACCAGGTCTTGATGCACTTTTTTTTTTCCTTCTAATATAGAACTTCCACTCTGCCAGCTTTCTCATGGTTCTGGTGGATAGTTGTTCTGTCTTTTAGTTGTAGTAAAGGTCTATACCTTATGCTGCCATCTTTTAGTTGTAGTAAAGGTCTATACCTTATGCTGCCATCTTGGTTCTCAAAATTTGACAACACCCTTTATCACAGAGTTCACCTTAAATTCACCAGGCAATTGGGCTGGCCATTTGTTTGCTAATTGCCTGTATCCAAAAGAATTAAATAAGAATAAGAATATAAACAATGTAAATACAAATATTTTGTAATCCTCATCTGAGAATATTTTTCCATCGATTACCTTTAGAGAGGGTTGAATGGACTAGGAGAGACAGAGAGAAACATCAATGTAAACATCAATGTAAACATTGTTTGTCTCTGGTTCAACCTGCAACTGAATATAAAGCCTGCAGCTGAGATATGTGCCCTCAACCAGAATGGAACCAAGCACCCTTCAGTCCACAGGGCAATGCTCTATCCACCAAGCCAAATGGGATAGGGCCTCAGAAGAAAGGGAGTGAGAGGGTAATGGGAAGAGATTAACCAAAGATCTTATATGAATACTAGAGGACCAGTGCACAAAATTCATGCATGGGGAGTGGAGGGGAGTCTCCTCAGCCCAGCCTGCACCCTCGCCAATCTGGGTCCCCTCAGGATCTGGCTTAAACCTGCATTTGGATATTTCCCCTCACAATCCTGAACCACTGGCTCCTAATTACTCACCTGCCTGCCTGCCTGGTCACCTCTAACTGCATGCCCTACTGCTGGCCTGATTTCTCCCAACTGCCCTCCCCCTCTGCTTGCCTCATCATCCCCAACTGCCTCCTCTGCTGGTCTGGTTGCCCCATGCAGCCTAATGTTCAGTTATTTGGTCATCCCTCACTAACCTCCCTGCTGGCCTCGTAATAGGCAACCATATTGTGAAGATGTGATGGTCAATTTGTATATTACCTCTTTACTATATAGGATATGCATTACCTATGGACACAGACAATAGGGTAGTAAAGGCTTTGGGTAGGGTAGGAACCCAGTGAAAAGGGGCAATGGATGGGGGAGGGGAGGGAAACATCTGTAATACTCTCAACAATAAAGATTTAAAAACAAGATAAGACAAAGGAATAATAAAACTACACAGTCACATCTCCATGAAGTAAAGTATAATTTTGAGCAAATAACCTATGTTAAATTCTCAGGGATATAGGGAGATGGGGACACAATTTTCCTTGATAATTACATTTCCAAATGATGGCTCTCAGGTTCTTGAGAAAGCCATTCTCAATTGTTAGTCTGATAAGAGGCTTTTATTTAGCATTTTAAAAGGTTTTTACATTAAAGATATTGTGGGTTTGGTTTCAGGCCACCATAATAAAGAATATCACAATAAAGCAAGTTTTTGTTTTTATAAATTGAAGGCAAGACCCTCCACCAGCAAAAAGATTACAACACCTGTGAAATGCAATAAAATGAAGTACAATTATGCTTGTATATACAGTGCATCTCATTTGGCCAGAGAAAGAGTCATAATCATTAGTATTCCACAATGTAGAGATGGCCAGAGGGAAGAGGCAGCAGGATGGAGGTGGGCAAAGTGGGGGGTGAAGCAGGGGAGGAAGGGACATCTATAATAGTGTTAACAATAAAAATAAAGTTAATTTTTTTAAGAAAAAGTAAATGCTTTAAGAAAAGGGAAATGGGGAATTTTCTTTCCTTCCTGCTCCAGGAAAAATTCTGTTTTGTTTATTTGCTTATTGATGTTTATAATTACATTTTACAGAGTCTGTCTTGAGAAGGTGCCCCAATATCTTGTATGTGCAGCCTCCTGTGTCTGCCCTGAGACCTTCTCATTGTGGAATCACAAGATATGCATCTGTGTTTTGTTTGCTTTCAAATTATTGAAAAAATTCATGTATGTTGAGAATTCATACACCCTTCTAAATAGCAGTTACATTGAATATCATTTATTACTTACTAACTACATGTGTCTTCCCCTCAAAGTTCCCTAAAACCTTGAAAACTCATTTTAAGAGTTTTGAGTCTCTTAACCTCATTTTTCTATTGTTCACCAGTAAAGAAAATTTCACTAATTTATTGATGTGCTACTTTGATACTCATATAAATCTTAGTCACTAATTTAAGGGCAGTATTTTAAAGAACAGCAAAGAAATTCCATGTCATATTAAAAAGAAGAAAATCAAGAATTACAGTATTACTATGTGCAAGTGTAAAATTCTAAAAGCAGTTAGTCCACAATGAAGTTATTACTGCTGGAAACTATTGGGCTTTAAAATAGCCTATCAATCACACAGTCCATCAGTGCATATGTACTTATCTACAGTTATACGCAAATAGAAAGCAAACAATTCAGGGAAAATATTGAAGATAACATACTCATTCAGTATATTACTGTACATACTAAGCAGCAAAATCTACTAAGAATTTAGGTCATCTAAATAAGAAAATATCTTATTAAATAAAAATACATCAAACTCTGTCTTCAAGATACAAAGTTAATCTTCCTGTACATGTAGAATGTTGATATAAAGTTGACTGGCTTTAGAAATAACAAAGTAGGGCAAAAAATAAAAGTGAGTAACAAAAAGTACAAACAGAGAAAAAATACCTTTTAAAGAAAAAAAATCCATATAATATCTGGATTAATATTAATGTTAATATTCAGAGTTAAGTCTGAATATTAATTACCCTGGCTGAGTTGGTTAGAGTGTCATCCCCATAGGCCAATGTTATAGGTTCAATACCTGACAATAAGAACACATACAAGAATCAGCCAATGAGGGGAGAATCCAAGATGGCGGCATAGGTAAACAGCTACACTGCTGCCTCGCACAACAATTTCAAAACTACAACTAAAAGACAGAATGGACATCATCCAGAACCACAGGAAGGCTGGCTGAGTGGAAGTTCTACAGCTAGAGGAAAAGAGAGGGGCTCACAGAGACCCAGAGGAGCAGCAAAAAGCTGAGGTATGGAGACGCGCTCGCTGAGAGAGCGGGTGCCAGACTACCTGGCTGGCTTTCTCTGGCGGGAGGGAAACGGAGACTCCCAATGGCATTGAACCCCTTATCTTACGACACTAAACCCCAGATCCAGCCGAAACTCATACGGGGGGAGTTTGGACTATGAAAAGGAAGAGGTGCATGGAAATTTAGGGGAGTCGCAAAAGATCAGAGGGCTGGTGGCGGCGCGCATGGCACTGCTCAGAGGACAGATTGCTGATTGGGCTGCTGGCTTTCGCGACTGGGTGGGAGACAGACCCTCCCAACTGCGCCACTTCTGAGTCCACCGGGTCCCTGTTTCGGGCGAAACCCTGGAGACCTAGACTCGTGTGGTCCTGGGGCGCAGGGGAGCTGGAAAGACAGCGGTCTGGAGGCACTGGGGATACGTGAGCACAAGGACCGCTCCAGCCATTGCCCAGTCAAGTGAGACTTGGGGACCATGGAGGGCGGGGCCGACTGGAAGGCAAGGCGGTCCCTTGAGCCCTGAGACTCCACCCATCTCAAGCTCAACAGAGGCTTCTGCGTTTTTGCAAGCCTGCTATCATAAGGCTGAATCCAACACAGAAGTTCTCCCAGCATAGTGAAAATGCTAAGACAAGGGGAGGGATCACAAACAAAAAGAATGGAGGAAAGAAAACGACAGGATATCAAGTTCAAAACCATGTTTTTAAGGTTTTTCAAGAATATCATAGAAAAGTTTGATAAAATTGGCGAGACCCAAGAGGAGATGAAAAAGAACCAACTAGAGATGGAACTAGAAATTAAGCATATACTGACTGAAGTAAAAAATCTTGTAAAGAGTCCTAACAGCAGACTAGAAAAAGGCAAGAGGCAAGTCAAAAATTTGGAATATAAAGAAGCAGAAAACACTCAACTGGAAAAGCAAGAAGAAAAAATTGTGGGGGTGCCAGAAGAAGAGAGAGAGCAAGATACTGAAAACCTATTT
Organism: Lasiurus borealis; assembly: GCA_004026805.1. Taxonomy (NCBI): domain Eukaryota; kingdom Metazoa; phylum Chordata; class Mammalia; order Chiroptera; family Vespertilionidae; genus Lasiurus; species Lasiurus borealis. The sequence continues at coordinate 56,242 of PVJN01003073.1, read as the reverse complement.
GAAGAAATAATGACTGAAAATTCCCCCCACCTGGTGAAAGAAATAGACTTACAAGTCCAGGAAGCACACAGAACCCCAAACAAAACGAATCCAAAGAGGACCACACCAAGACACATCATAATTAAAATGCCAAGAGCAAAAGACAAAGAGAGAATATTAAAAGCAGCAAGAGAAAAACAGTTCATTACCTACAAGGGAGCACCCATATGACTGTCAGCTGATTTCTCAACAGAAACGATGCAGGCCAGACGGGAGTGGCAAGAAATATTCAACGTGATGAATAGCAAGAACCTACAACCAAGAATAATCTATCCAGCAAAGCTATCAT
>PVJN01003073.1:0-55814 GCA_004026805.1 Lasiurus borealis | reverse complement strand
TAGATAAAGAGCTTCACAGATAAGAAAAAGCTAAAGGAGTTCATCAACTCCAAACCAATATTATATGAAATGCTGAAAGGTACTCTTTAAGAAGAGGAAGAAGAAAAAGGTAAAAGCCAAAAAATTATGAACAACAAATACATATCTATCAGCAAGTGAATCTAAAAATTAAGTGAATTAAAAATTTGATCAATAGAATAAACTGGTGAATATACTAGAATCAGGAGCCCAGAAAGGGAGTGGACTGATAATTCTCAGGGGGAAAGAGGTGAGGGGCGTACAGGGAGAGACTGGACAAAAATCATATACCTATGTATGAGATCAATGGGAGGGAGCTAAGGGCAGAGGGAGGGGTGGGAGCTGGGTGGAGGGGTGCTATGGAGGGGAAAAAAAGAGAAGCAAATGTAATAATCTGAATAATAAAGATTTAATTAAAAAATAATAATAAAAAAAAGAAAATAAAAGAAAAAAGAAAAAAAAATCAGCCAATGAAACCATAAATAGTAACAACAAAGTAATGTTTTTTTATCTCTCCTCTTCTCCTCTCTTTCTCCCTTCTTTCCCTCTCTCTCAAATCATTAATTTATTTTAATCTGAACACTAATTATAGAATTTCAAGATAAACAGTAATGAGAACAAAACATCAAAATGTACAGAATTTTTTCCAAAACTGTACTTTGATAAAAATATGTAACATTTAATGATTTGTGCTATTAAATAAGAAACCATGATAGTGCATTAAGATTAAAATTAAAAATACATGATGTAAATTGCAATTTTAAGAATATAATAACAACTGCCAAAGCTTAGAGACTTCCCTATAACTATATTCAGAGACAAATTTGTTCTTTATTCATTTTTATTGTTAAACAAAAATAAAAATAACAATAAGTAAAATTGAACTTAGTTTTAATATTTATAATTAAACATATGTAACTGAAGTAGAATTGAGGAATATTAAAAGGTATATAGATATGTGGCAGGATAGAGAGAAATTAGGAAAATACCTGGACAAGTGTAATGGGGAACCTGAGACAAGAAACTTAAACAGGGCCAAATAGTTTGAGCAGTGTCCCGACCCAAGGGTGAAGTCAACGAGGACCCTAGAGGGGGAATGGGGATGAAAGGGACAAGAGACACAAGGAATGGAGACAAGACAAAGTTCTGATTAAGTCTCATTTATTCAATAGATTGGGGTATTTATGGGGAGGAATAAGGAAGTTAGCGAAAATTCCTAGCCCTAAGGCGAAACGCCTGGCTTTCGGGAGATAGGGAAAGAGATAGGGTTTGGGGTAATTGAAACCTAGCCCAAGGTTAGTGCTAATGTGGCTGAAGCTTACTACAAAATGGCTGTTAAGCACAACAAGTTTCCCACAGGTCCCCCTTTTCTTTAAACTTTTGAAAGGCCGAATATCCTTGAGGGGACTGTGCCTTTCTTAGGTCAGGAACTGCCATACGGTACCAACCCACCTTACCCGTCATTGGAAAGCAGGGCAACATAACACCCAGTTCCTGGCTTAGGCGGTGGTCAGTATCACGTGTAAGTTCCATTTGCCCGTCTCTGGCTAACCAGCCCAGAGCACCAAGGCAGAAAGTTTGCTATTAGAGTAATTTCTCAATTACTCTATGAATGTCATCGTATTCCTTGAATATTAGAGTAATTACCTCAATTACTCTATACTATGTTATCGTATTTCTCCTTTTCAAGGAGTTTGCAACTTTTCCTTTCGGCCATCTCAAGTTTATGACAATTGACCTGTATGGATTGCATCTTAATGGCATCCACTTGTTGCTTGATAAAAGCCATCAACTTATTAAAAAGAAAAGGTCCCAGTGATAGAATTATTAGTAAGTCAAGCAGAGGTCCTAGTAAGGGAAGGAGGTAGGGTAATATTCCATTTAGCCCGCTCCACAAAGGGTTGTCGAATAGTTCTCTTCTTTTTATTAGGTCTTCTTGTAGCTTCTTTATCTTATCACAAACAATGCCCGATTTGCATAAAAGCAGCAGCGTTCCTGTAGAGCCAAACAGATCCCTCCCTGTTCTACTGTCAATAAATCTAATCCTCTTCTATTCTGGAGGACTACCTCCACTAAGGAGTCTATCTGATCTTGAATATCATTAATAGTCCTGGATAAGGCCTGAACATCATCAATCAGCTGATTAGAGAGTTTAGTATATGAATGAACGGCAACTCCTAATCCTGCTATTCCTGTAGCTAAAGATCCAGAAACTCCTAATACTACTAATAGGGGAAATATTCTCAGGGCGAGTTTTCATCCCTGGAATTATCCTCAACTTCTTGAGTTTGACTGATCTTTTTAACTAAGCGTTATGGTAGCCACCTTGCAGATTTCATTTCCTTAGAGTAAATGCATACTGATCCTTGGCCCCAGATAAGAACTGGATCTGGGCCATGCCAGGAGTTAATCAAAGGATCCTTCCATAGTACTGAAGCAAATTGTCTCTGAGTTTCTGTATGCCAAAAGTGAGTAGCTGCTGATTGTCCATTTGCATCCAAATTTAAAAAATTGAGAATAAATAAGGAATGAGATAATATATTTCTGGGTGACCCCCTCGTGGGGTACCATTCCCCCTTTCTTATTTTATCTCTTGTGACCTTGACCTTGGGGATTATAAGGAATACCTGTTGTATGATGGATATTGAGGCACTTAACAGAATTGAGAAAAGGCTGAGTTGGTATAGCCTGGGCCATTATCAGTTTTTAATTGCTGTGGACATCCTAAGATTGCGAAGGCAGTTAACATATGGCTAATTACATGTTTAGTGGCTTCACCGGTTTGGAGGGAAGCATGAATAAAACCGCTAAAAGTATCTATAGTTACATGCACATATTTGAGGTTACCAAATTCAGAGATATGGGTAACATCCATTTGCTATAATGCATTAGGTACTAACCCCCTAGAGTTGACTCCGAGATGTAATACTGGGAGATGTATGACTCAAGAAGGGCAATCTTTGACAATTTGTCTGGCTTGTTCCCTAGTAATATTATGCATAAGCCAGAGAGTCTGTGCATTGAGATGGTGTAACTGATGACTTTTCTGTGCTTGAGCAATGTTTAGAGAAGAGTCATCAGCATTGATAGCAAGTAATGCAGAAATATGAGCTTGTGGGTGAGTGGCCAGATGTGCTTTCTGATTTCCTTCTGCTAGAGGACCAAGAAGCCCAGAGTGAGCACGTAAATGCCCTATAAAAAAGGGTGCATTCTTTTTGTGATAAGTACCTGTACTTGTCTAAATAAGTCTCCAGTATTAGACACGCCCTTCATTTGGCCAGCAGTTTCTAATAAGGGTACAGAGTGTGCGATGTAAGCGCTATCTGTGTAGATATTAAGAGACTTATTGGGAAATGCTGATAGGACCGCAATAACAGCATGTAATTCTGTTAATTGGGCGGAGGAGCTGTTTGTGGTAAATTGTACCACCTTGTCCTGGTAAGTATAAGCAGCTATACCTGTAGAAGAGCCATCAGTAAACACCAATAAGGCATTATTTAAGGGGGTAAATGTGGTGATTTTAGGGAATACTAATTTATGTTTATTAGCAAAATCAATAAGTTTGTCTGGTGGATAATGATTATCGGGGATGCCAGTATAAGAAGCTAAAGCAATAGGCCAGAATTCAGTAGTCTTCATGAGCCAATTAACTTGTTCTTTGGTATAAGGCTGTATGATAAAATCTGGTTCTTTACCAAAATATCTTTTCCCTTGTTCCCTGCCTAGGATTATAAGATCAGATACTGCTTGATAATATGGCCCAATGACCTTTTTAGGTGTAGCAGGCAGATGAGCCCACATTAGGGGGGCTGTTTGCCAAAAAACAGCGGTTGGTGAAAGAGCTGTTTTGCAAATGATGAATTTCAAAGGTTTATCATAGTCTATAAATGTAACAGTTTGTGACCGAATGGCTTGTTCTACTCTATGTATGGCTTGTCTTCCTTCCGGTGTCAGCTCATGGGGAGATGTAGGATTAGCATCCCCGTGTAGAATTTCATAAAGAGGTTTTAAATCACTTTTACTAAGCTTTAGATAGGACATGAGCCAGTTGGTATCTCCTAAGAGTTTTTGAAAATCGTTTAAAGTTTTGAGCTTGTCTAATCTTAATTCTAATTTCTGAGAGGAGACCTGAGGTCCTTTCATTTGAAAACCAAGATATGTATATGAATCTGTTAATTGGACTTTATCAGGGGAGATCTCTAATCCTTTATCTTGTAAAGCATTTTTTAACTCGTTATAACATCTCAAGACCTCACCACCATCCTTCCCAGCTATTAAAATATCATCCATGTAATGAATAATATACATTTCTGGCCAATGATCTCTTATTGCTTGTATTGCAAGAGCAACAAAAGATTGACATAAGGTGGGACTATTAGCCATACCTTGTGGGAGAACACGCCATTGAAACCTTTTCATGGGTGCTCTAAAATTAATAGCGGGTAGGCTGAAGGCAAAGCGCTTTTGGTCCTCAGGGTGCAGAGGAATGGTAAAAAAGCAATCTTTTAAGTCTATGATTACTTTAAAATGCCCTAAGGGTATAGCAACAGGAGAGGGGAGTCCAGGCTGTAGGGCTCCCATTAGCAAAGGCAGATGTAGCCTGATAAATCAGTCTTTTTATTATAGGGCCAAATGGCTGCTTGGCAAGCATCATTACCATTTTCAAAGGCCAATTGTTTTACAAATTCCGCGCCTGCATCAGCGTGACCAAAAATTCTTAATTTCTGCTGTTCTTTTAAATCCTCTTTATCTATTTGAAGGATTTTTTCTCCCTTTTCAATTACATTAGCAACTACAGAATCCCGATGCCTCTGTGATATGACCTCATCGATTAAATTCCAGTATGAAAAGGCAGTTATAGGAACCTTTTCAGGCCCAAATCTTTCATAAAAATCTCTAAAGGCATCTCCAACCCTTTTCCATCTCTTACAATCAATAGTTCCTTCAATAGGGAACCAAGGACAAATATCTTGAACATAATAAAAAAAATCACATAACTGTTTAATTTTAACCTTTACTCCTCGTGCCTTTAAAGCTTTTCTAAGTCCATTAACAAACATCTCATGCTGACTCATTTCTTGATCCATAATCTCATGCTGACTCATTTCTTGACCCATAATCACTGTCTACTCACCTAGGTGTAGAAAACGCAGCAGGTTCCTGCGTCAACTTATCCTCTGTCTTCTCCTTTTTGTGCCGGCTCTCCAGACAGCATCCCTCACTGGATCCCCCATTCTTGAGCCACATTGGGTGCCATTTGTCCGGACCCTAGAGGGGGAGTGGGGATGAAAGGGAGAAGAGACACAAGGAATGGAGACAAGACAAAGTTCTGATCAAGTCTCGGGGTATTTATGGGGAGGAATAAGGAAGTTAGCGAAAATTCCTAGCCTAATAAGGAAGTTAGCGAAAATTCCTAGCCCTAAAGCGAAATGCCTGACTTTCAGGAGATAGGGAAAGAGATAGGGTTTGGGGTAATTGAAACCTAGCCCGAGGTTAGTGCTAATGTGGCTGAAGCTTACTACAAAATTGCTGTCAAGCACAATAAGTTTCCTACAGTGCAGCTTGCAACCAGCTTGTGAATCACAAGACTTTATCCTCCCTGACAAAGGATGATGGAGAGGAAAGAGTTAATACCTCTCATCCCTAACTCATCGAGACTACAGGAAAGGCAGGAAGGGGAAAGAGGAAGAGGGTATCTCACACACTTGCCAAAATATTCTCATTAATTCTGGAAAAAGCCACAACAAAGTAAGGGGAGGAGAGGTGGGGGCTGGAAATCTAGTCTGTTGCCAAAAATATCCAGCAGAGGAATGTTAAAATCTGTAGACAGAAGAGTATAAAACCTTGAATCTCACCAAGCAGTGTGCTTAGACTAGGTGGGTTGCCCATGTGCTCTACACCAAATGTATTTTTTAACATTGTGTTTTCATTGATATTTTAGAGAGAGAAGAAGGGATAGAAACGTTGGTAACAAAGAAATATTGATTGGCTGCCTTCTGCACATCCCCTACTGAGTATGGAGCCCACAGCCTGGGCATGTGCCCTGACCAGGAGAACTAGCAACTGTTTGGTGCATGGAACAATACTCAACAAACAGAGCCACACTGTCCAGGCAATGCCAAGTGTATTTTTAATAAATTTGCTTGCCTCACTTCTTTAATATATTTACTTATTTTGCTACAATGCTGCTGTTAGTTATCTGAAATCTTTCTTATGATATTAACAAGAGCTGAGGAGGAGTAGACTCCCCCTCTGACCTAGGGGGCTGTCAACTAACAGATACTGATATATATATATTTTTTTAAATAAAAAACAATAACGATAGTATAATTGAATTTAAGATGTTTTTGTTTTTATTTCAGCCAGTCTTATCCAAAAAGCAAAGGCAAAAACAAAAATATACAGATTTAGAAGGAATAGATACTTTAACTATGAATATAAACAATTTAAAATGCAAAAAAACATGCAATATTCACTATTTTGGAAACTAATTAGAAACTACAAATCATATATATTTTTATATTTCCACCTAAAATGTAAAAAAATAAAACGAAAATAAATATGAAAAAAATAAAGACATTTAAAGGTAAGCATCTTTACATATACTAACTCTAGCACTGACTACTACATGAAGCAAAATTTCTAAATTTGGTCACCAGTCCACAGAATTTTCTAAACAAATAAGCAAAAACAAACCAAAATATATCATAATCCTTTCAGGAAATTAAGTAGATATTATTGCTAAACTACTATTGCATAGTTTCAATGACAATTTTCAGGACCCATAATTGTGAAATAAAACATACATTGATAAAGTGGTGTCACCTAGAAATGAAGAGTCTTTTAGTGAACAGGACAATAGCCAACTAGATATTTGATCAGTGAATCATTACACTGCCAGGAAAATGATTCTTTTTATTTCTGACTGGCATATGTTACAAATGATATGAGTCATCATGAGTTTTTCCACTTTTGTAAACAGGGAATTTTATACTTACTCTAATTTACTACATATTTTATTGAGAATTTGTGGGTTATTACATTTATCCATCAGCTTCTAAAAGAGATATGTTAAAACATCTCTCTGGTCATGCAGTTCAACCATAGATCAATGCCTATTATGAAAGAGAGGCCAAGGTGAAAGACAGAAAAAAAATACCCCAAAATATATCTCTGAAATCAAGAAACAGGTGCAGAGGAAGTGAAACAAATATTTGAAAGTGGTTAGAATAAGATCAAATATTTAATATTTATTATTTTGAATTTTAGATGATAGCATTATCCATACTACAACTATTACTGAACTAGAGTGGAGGTAAGTATAGGATGTGAAGCAATCTAGAAATTCTGATGACAGGCTGAACTGTTCCAGGGCCTGTTTCCAAGAAACAATATAAAATATTGGAAATGATAACCAAAATAGGTAAAGTGAAAAAATAGAAACTCAGAACATAGGTATAGAGAAAGATTCTATTAGCAAGTAAAGAAACAGAGGGTTTTTTTGCCCCATTTAAAGCAGAATTGAATAGAGGGGTAGAAAATATAACATAAAATTGGAGAAATAAAAAAATGCTAAGATCTAATATCTAATTAATGGGGGATTCAAAAAGAAATAAAAAACATAAGGCAATTTTTGATAAATTGATATTAAAGAATTCTTAGAACGAAAGCATGCTACATGTCTTCATAGTACATATGTAAAAAGCACACTCGAATATAAGAAATGGAAGTAAATTATAAAAATAGCTCTTTCTGGATATATGGGAGCAAAATTTTATGAAATAAAAAATATGGCTTGTAAAAGTTATCAAAGAAATTGCTAAAATTCTTGTGGTTAATTAGCATAAGATTGATATAATTTCTTTTAAAAACATTGTAGGCAATCAAACAACGGAATAAAAGTTGAGAGGAAAATACTTTGAAAACACAAGTATATTTCTATCTAGAATATTATCTATAATAATTTATAATAATAAAAGTATAATATGCTAATTAGACTGGAGGACCTGGACAAACACAGGGTTGCAAGGGAAGCCAGGGTTCAAGGTGCCTGCTGGGAGCCGGAGGGAATCCTAGGTGCCAGGGGCCAGAGGAAAGCCAGTGCTGGCAGCGGGGAGAAGGAAGGCCTACTCTTGTGTGAATTTCATGCATGGGTCCTCTAGTTTGAGTATAATAATTTATTTTCAGGAAACTTGTCACCTAGAGACCCTTTCTAAAATTACTTTTAAATGATGCTATCCAAGAAAAAAAAAAAGCATACAAAGAAAATGAACCCAGGAAGAAAATTAACACATATGAAGAGCAAATAAATGATTAACATTTGTTTACTAATTATTGAATAGCAATAATATTTGTCCAAGTTCAGAACTAAAATGCCAGAAGTAGATTTATATTGGGAAAGGAAAGAGATAAAAGTAAGAGGTTGAAGGGAGCAAAGAGAACTAATATTTAAAATAAGCACAAATGTAAAAATATGGTAAGAGATAATCTATAGTTAAAATGTTTTTAGAATTTGGAAATAATATAATAGAAAAAATATATGAGGCAAATATAACCAATAAAAGAGAGAGAAAGAGAAGAATAAGGAGGACAAGGAGGAGGAAGAAGAGGAGGAGGAGGAAGTGGAGGAGGAAGAGGAGAAAGGGGATAAGGAGAAGCAGTTGAGGTATCATAAAGGTAACCTTGATTAGTTTCATAATTAATATTCTTATCCCATAAGCTAATATCAAGCACACCAAAAATTAAAATGATATAGTAACATGACCTTTGATTTGTTATTCTATAAAACTTATATTTAGAAAGAGAAAATAAAATGTTTTATTACATAGTAAAATATTGAGAAATATAGGACATATATTAGAAAATAGGGGATTTCTTCAGAAATTCTAAGAATTTTCATTTTACAAGATAAATTTTTATTTACAATGCATTGTAATTAAAATTCAATAACATAAAGATAGTTTTGAAAACTGTGTAGAAAGAAAATAATACCCACCCATATTTCACAGAGTCACCTCTGCATAATATAAGAATACAGAAAAATATATGGAAGTTTTGGAAAATAATTTCAGAGAAAGAACTACAAAACAAAATATGTTGGGAGAAACTAAAATGTAATTGCAGAAAAAAAATTAGAGGGCTCAAGAAATTAAAGGAACTAGTTTGATTAACTTTATGAGGTAGAGAAAAATACCAAAGGTAAAGAAACAATTTTGTATTTGAAAAAATATAACAAAAGATAAGTAGTGAGAGAAAACAAGTGAACATGAATATATATATTCACACAATAGAAAATTGTAAGTATAGAAAATATGGGCAAAGGCTTGAGGACTGAAACATTTCTTGGGTGAAACATGAAGATGCTGCTCAGTCTCACTAGTACTCAATGAGATGCAAATGGAAACAAAGAGGAAACAATTTTTACCCACTAGAAGATTGTCAAATTTTCAAGTGTTATTACACCAACGTTTGAAGTTATGGGAAAAAGAGAAACTCATATATACTGACTAAAGGCCTGGTGCACAAAATTTGTGCATGGGGACAAGGGTATCCTTAGGTGCAGTGTGCACCCTCTCCAACCTGGGACCCCTCAAGGGATGTTTGACTGCCCAGTTAGGCCTGATCTTGTGGGAAGTCAGACACCCCTCTCACAACCCAGGACTGCCACTCCCAACTGCTCACCTGCCTGCCTGCCAGATTGCTCCTACCAGCTTCTGCCTGCCAGCCTAATAACCCCCAAATACTCCCCTCCCAGAGATCAATGCCTAACTGCTCACCTTATGGCATCATTGCTCCCAACTACTCTCCCCTGTTGGCCTGGTCACCCATAACTTCCCTCTTTTGCCAGCCTGGTGGCCCTAACTACCCTCCCCTGCCAGCCTAATTGCCCCCAACTACCATCCCCTGCAGGCCTGTTTGCCCTCAACGACCCTCCTCTGCAATCCCAGTCACCCCTAACTGCACTTCCCTGCAGTCCTGGTCCCTCCCAACTCCCTTCCTCTACAGGCCTGGTCACTCCCAACTGCCGTCCCTTGCTGGCCTGATCACCCACAATTGCCCTCCCTTGCTGACCATCTTGTGTCCACATGGGGGCAGCCCTCTTTGACCATATGGTGGTGGCTATCTTGTGTGTTAGAGTGATGGTCAATTTGCATATTACCTCTTTAATAGATAGGATAGTAAAGCTGTAACAGTAATATTAAAGTACAATTTAATATTATAAGCAAAGTAAAAATGTGTTTACCTGTAAAGCCTAGCAATATATATAAATATATATATGTTATATATATGTATATATATATATATATATATATGTGTGTGTGTGTGTGTGTGTATGTATGTATATATATATATATACATATATATGTAATATATGTGTGTGTGTGTATATATATATATACATATATATATATATATCACCTAGAAATTTGTACATATGCACAAGGAGATATTTGTGAAGATGTTCATTGTGACACCCTAAGAAACAACTTGATATGATTCAATTAGATCAATTTCTAGATAAAATGTGGCATTATCATGAATTGGAATACTATATAATTAAAGAAATACATTACAAAATATATTGATTTTTTTCAGCATGAATTACATCAAATTTTAAAAAGCTGAGTAAGAATGCAAGTAAATTGAAATAGAATATGTGCATTAAATATACTAGTATATAATTTTCTTAATTAATTTTATTTTTTGTTTTTTTGGTTTTTTTTAGAGAGAAAAGGAAAGAGAGAAAGAAAAAGAGAGAGAAAAACATCAATGCACTGATCCATCTATTTATGCATTCATTGGTTGCTAATTGTATGAGCCCTGAATGGAGATCAAACTCACAACCTTGGTGTGTCAGGACAACTCTCCAACCAACAGAGCTACACAGCCAAGGCGGTATATATAATTTTTAAGAGCCCATATGATACATTAAGTTTTATTCACTTAACATGTATATCTGTAAATAAAGGTAAATATGGAAGATTGTCAGGTTAAGCATTTAATTTGCCATAATATATTTCTATGATGAGAAGAAAAGGTATTGTAACAGTGGGACATTGTAACCTATCCATTCCAGCAGTCTTTTGCCATTCTTTCTCTAAATGCTTGTAGATAAACATTGTCTTTTTAAAAATAATCCTAGGAACTAACAAATAGAAGATACAGACTCCAACCTTCAGTCGTCTCATCTCTAGAAGAATTGCTGACCTTCAACCATAAAACCAAAGTGACGAAAACCAGGAGGACACACACCAGACAATCAACCAGTTTGGAGGTCCTTATTGGAATGGACTGTGATGGTCCACCTTCTCTCCTTGATATCTTTATTATGTTTTCTCTCTCCCTCCTTGTAAAATCCTCTGCCTGCACTGACATATTAAGATGGTCTTTGAGGCATGAGCCTGCCAGCTTCTCAGACTGCTGACACCTGAATATATCACCTTCCTTTTTAACAACAACTGTCTCATAAGTTTGACTTTTGTGATGACAGGCAACTGAATCTGAGTTTCAATTACAGTTTTAAAATGGAAGATTTTAAAAATTGGGAGGAAAACTGAGGTCCCAACTAAAGGGAATGATAAGGTGAATCAACCTCAATCTGTGCACTTAAGATCAATCATGAAATTATTTTTCAAATGATGAAAATATGCAATATAAGTATATCATAATTAAAGGTCTTGGGTTTTGTTTTCTGTTTCTATCAATCTCTGAACTATCAAACTCTAATATGCAGATAGAATGAACAGCAGAATAACTGAACAACCAAACAACTGACTGTTATGACATGTGCTGACCACCAGGGGGCGTGTGTGGAACATAGTGGGCATCGGTAGTATGTGGCAGAGTATGGAACATGGCAGGCATCTGCCGTGGTGGGATGGTGGAGCAAATGAGCGGGTCACCAGATCAAGGCAGGGGCCAATTGCTGTCATTGGGGCGACCCTCTGGTGGTTACTGAAAATTCTTTGCTCCCATGTACTGTGCTCCCACTGGCCACTCACACCTTCTGCCAGCTCCAGAGCTGCTGCTCGTACCCACTGCCAGTGCACAGTGCTGGCCCAATCACTTGGCACCAGCAGCAGGTATGAGAGGCAGTTGTCCATCCTGATCACACCTCAGGAGCAAGTGGAGATGGAAAAGCCCTGAGGGATGATTCGGGACAAGCAGCCACCTCTTGCATTTGCTGCTAGTGATGGCACTCCTCACACCTGCTGCTGGTGCTGGAGCTGCCACTCACATCCACTGCCAGTGCCAGCCACACTCGCACCTGCAGCTGGCACTGTAGTTGCTGCTCACACCTGCTTCTGGTGCCCAGTGATGGCTCCAATTGCTCCGCCATCAGGGGTGTGAGTGGGACTGGTGCCTTGGTGGTGACGGCAGAGGCAGGAACAGGGCTGCTGGCAGATAGGGGGCTGGGGGCGATGGTGGGAAGGGCTAGGCAGGGGCACAGAGGATAGGCTGAGACCCGCTCCTATGCCCACTGAAGCCTAACGCCCCACAGTTCCTTTCAAAGTGCATGAATTTGTGCACTGGGCCCCTAGTTGTGAATAAAACATTGATATGTGTGTGTGTCTGTGTGTGTATAAAACTTTCTGCAATCTTTCCAGCCCATATCAAACAAATATAACCAAATTGGTGTGTTGGTATGTGTACAAAGCATGCCAGCTGGTTTGTTCAAGGCTGAGTTGGTACTGCTGCCCTTAGATATCAAAATGTAGGAATATATCCTGGTTGGTGTTACTCGGTGATTAGAGCACAGCCTGAGCACTGGAGGGCCCCATGTTCAATTTTTGGTCAAGGGCATGTACCTGGATTGTAGGTTCGATCCTCAACCTCAGTTGGGGCGTGTGTAGGATGCAGCCAATCAATTATCTCTCTCACATCAATCTCTCTCTCTCTTTCTCTCCTTCCTCCCTCTTTAAAACAATGAAAAAAGTATCCTTGGCTGAAGATTTACCCAAAAAATGTAGAAATTTCATTTTTTTAGATAACTAATTCCCAAACAACACATTGAAAATTTAAGTGGACACATTACACACTGAAATGCAAAAAGCAAAACATCATTCAAATAAATAGAATTAAATGGCTTAATGCATTTCTAAATTAATGACTGGGACAGTTTTCAAGACAAACTTTCCTTGAGGGACTTGATTGTATACTGTAGTGCAGAGGATTTCATTAAATATTTATGATAATGTGCTTTATTAATTATATACAGACAGGTGCTGTGAAGAAGTAATTAAAACATAAAACAACTTTAAATATTCTTATAGATTAAGGCCTAACTAATATAACATTGAGATAAATATATTATAATTATCATGTGTGCTCCAAATGATTGATAAATAAATGGTACCATTTCCATAAACTTCCCTAGTCTCTTTCTCTTTGTTATTTTTAAATTCCTCACCCCAGGATATATTTTTATTAATTTTAGAGAAGAATGGAGAGAGAAAGAGAAACATTGATTGCCAGCCTATTGCATACACTCTGACTGGGGGTAGAACCTGTAATACAGGTATGTGCCCTGATAGAGAATTAAACTCACTATCTTTTGATGTACAGAATAATTCTTCAACCAACAGAACCACCTAATCTGGACTCTGCTATTTTCTGTGTCTGTGGCTAGAGACTCTGTGGTTACTTAATCTCTTCTCCTGGCTTTAGATGTTGCTTCTGCTGTTGTCTTATAAGAAAACTCTTCCATTTATTCTTGACTTTGTGTAACTGTTCAATGCAAGGATGTCAAAATCTCATCTTCTGATTAAATAATTACAATAATCTTCCTATTGAAGTGAAATGTATTTAAAATTTATTTACTAGGATAGAAATAGGTTCTTATTATTCCTTATTAGTTTTTTTATAATATCTTATTTACCTCTTGCATTATTTTTTGACTCTATATAGTCCTCATGCTATTTTTTTTAATTCAAATTCTTTCAGAGAGTTGGTCAAAGAAAATGGAGATGGCATCACACAGGACATCCCAAGTCATCCATTCTCATCAGCAGTTTCATGTGCTTTTATATCCACTTGACAGACTCTACTTTTCTCTGAATGAGTCTCTTTCACTTCAGATAAATTGCTTTGGAGCTTAAAGATTGTGTTCCCCTGTTACCCCAAGTCCTCCTGCTCCTGTGTACTTCTGATTAGTAGTTATCAGTTGAAACAGGCAAAGCTGATGCACATGGCTTAACATATATTAATCATATTGCTGTTGGCAGCTGGAATGGCACCATGTGTAGTCTGGAGGGTTCAGAAGGGGTGTGGGTTCAGCAATCTTGGTACTTAAGTTCTTATGGGGGAACATGGGACCTGGTTGGAAAGTTTATAAGGAGAAAATTCCAAAATAATTTTCTAGGGGAGTTGGCTAAAGACATCTACCCTTATTTTTCCTTAATCTTTCTAAACAAGTCTAAGTGTGTGGACCCTCAGGTGTTAACAGGAATTTTTATGCTTAAAGAACACTGCAGATGCCAGTGTCCTCCTAAGAATCCTTACCCTGCTAGTTGTATCTAAAAGTTAAAATTTATCTCAAACTGCTGTTATAATAAAAGCCTGAAGAGGCAGGCAAACAAGGCTCTCTGGTTCCTATATCCAGGCAGTCCCTTAGCCCTCTCTTTAACAGCCATTGTGTGTCTGATTAATCATTCATCCATCACTCATTTTCTGGAACCCTGGAAAGTTCTGGCTAGTAAAGAATTAGAGCCAAGATTCAAATTATAAGAGAATATCTTTCCTAATAATAAACACATAAATTGACTGTACCTCTGCTATGCCCACAGCTAATCAGAGTGAGTATGTAAATTAACCCAATAAAGATGGCAGTTAATTTGCATATATACCTGGGTCCTGGGAACCTCCTTGGTGCCCAGGTCATGCCCAGATGGCCATCCTGCAGAGGCTTTAGGCTTGGGGGATGGGGTTACCCACTTCCCAAAGCTACAGCCTATTGTGGAGGAGGTAGAGGGTTGGGAAGGAGTAAAGTCTGGGATTAGAAGGGCAAGGGGTGCCCACTTCCCAAACCTACAGCTTGTTGCAGGGACTGTAGGTTTGGGAAATGGCTGACCCTGCCATCAGAGGGGCAGGGAGTGGGGAGGGGGGAGGTGCCTGCATCCCAAATCTACAGCCTGGGGTGGAGGCTATAGGCCTGGGAAGTGGCTGAGCCTGAAATCAGAGGGAAGGGGAAAAAATCAATGGAAACATATACTCAGGTGAGGATGAAAAGAAAAAGAAAGAAAGAAATATCATATTTTATGAAAGGCACATCTTGAAAATTCCTAAAGAAAGTTGTCACTTTTTCATGGTGAAGGGACTGGAGTCCATGTTGATGGAAATACCTTGGTGGCTGTGGTGTCTGGCAGTGGCTGCAGAAGCAGGGTGATGAGGCTGGCGCCTTCCCCTAATCAGCCCAGTCGCCTCCCGAAAAGGGAGGCCAGACTGCTCCAACAGAGAGAGGGCTTAAGCCATCAGTAGGACATCCTCTGAAGACACCCAGTATGTGAGAGGGACAGGCTGGGCTGAGGGACCCCTCCCTAGTGCATGAATTTTGTGCACTGGGCCCCTAGTTTATTTATAAAATCACAGAGGTAAAAGAAGTAATTCATAGAAAAAAATGGGCTTAGGAAACAAGTTTACAGGTGAAGGAAGGTCCTTGGAACTTAGAAGTGAGGAAGGTAAAAGTAACTCACCTTTAAGAAGGTAGAAAAGGGGAGTGCATAATAGAAAAAAGGGAAGTTAAAGGCATGCTTCATGGATATTTTAGGAGAAATCCAATGAGAAGATTTCAATGTTATATTTAGTAGCTTTCTAGGTATGTCCTTTCAGAGTCTAGTTCTCCAAGAATTGATTTGTCAGCACCAGGGCAGTGGGTCAATATCCAATGCAGCTGGTTCTGAGGTCAGTTGTGGGGACACTTGTTTGGTTTTGCTGCTTTTCTGAATTTGGAGTTAAAATACAACTGAGGTCTAGATGTTATCTCTAAGGAGGACAGGTCTGGGGGTCCAAATCATATAATTGGCAATATGCTGGAGGAAAGGTCACCCTGGAGGTGAGGTCCCACCCTACGATTGTCCTTTGGTGGGCACCAGAGCTTTCACCCTGGTGACTTTCTGACCTTTTCTGTAGACCATCATCCTTGCTTTGTTCATTTCTAACTGCCTACCATATCATTACATTGCCACCAAATCCTTAATTTCCTGAAGTAACACATAATTGATAAACACTTCCTTTTAACTTCACCACGCTATTAAATTTTAACCTTTATGTGTAATTGAAAAAAATGTAACTTTTAATGTTGGCAGGAGAAACATCATGTTCTATTGAAAAAAACAAATTTCAAAAAGTATAAATTCACTACAGAGTATTTAAATCATTACAGTATGGAATTTTACACACATCTTTCCTTCATTCATGTCCCTAATACATACGCTAAAATACAGGCAAACCAAACTATCTATAGTTAATTGAATATGTTACCTTATTTTTTTCTATATGCTTTGCAACTGCTATTTCTTATTCCAGTAATGCAAAAAAAATACTTGTTTGGGGGTTTCGTGTGCTTTTCTGTTTGTTTGTTGTCTTTTATTACTTTGAGAATACATTAATTAAAGCTGGGACAGTGAAACCAGGAAGGGCTTACTTAGCATAGAAGGAGCAACAGGAGATCTGGGCAGTGTTTCTTTGGCTCACTAGAAAGTCAGAGAAAATGGGGCATTGGAGACAGGGTCAGGGGGTTCGCCAGGTAGTATAGTTCCACTACCCATTGCTCCCCTGGTGCAAGTCTTCTGGGCACCTTTCTAGTTTAGGAGATGTGTGTCTATGGGGAGAAGGGAAAGGCACAGACTTGCTCCTGGGAGGGGGAGTATACACTAGGATATTCATTTTAAGGGTTTTAAAGGCTAGAAGTTTAGGGGAGGTCTTGAGAAAGAATCTCAATAGAATATTCATTAGTTTTATGCTGATGTGCCAAAATGAGATTTATTTCCTTAATTTTATCTGTCCTCGGGTGTGGTTGACACAAATGGCACTAATAGGATTTCTGAAATAGATCTCCTTGAGTAGGGTGATTTAAGCTATTTATCCTCTAGTTGGGGAGAAGTATAAACCGTTTATTTTTAAGTGTCCTTAGTTTAGATATTAGAGGATTTACTAGAAGGCTGTAAACTGCTTGGTCATTTAACTTTCTGGGTTTCCCTATTCCACTTGCAAAGGAATTTTTCTAGTTTTTTACTGTCTTGCCTCATTTGCCCCTCAGAGACGTTTATTCCTGCTGACAAGGGTCATGGCTCCTGCCCATATAGCGTATGGACGTCTCTCCATGTCTCATCTTAGGGGGACAAGAGAATGGGATTCAAGACTGAAACAGAGAGGCTGTTAGTTGGTTTTTCCAAAGTAGGGATAGGCCAGAATTCCTAAAGCTTCATCATCTTGATATTAAATTGTTGTATCATTCCAGAATCAAAATTAGTAGATTGCTTTATATTTTATGGTCTCAATTATGCATAAGTCAATTCATTTAAATTGTTGAGTTTCATTTTAGAAGTCAGTGTTGTAGATGGCCTTCCTAAGTAAAAACCTGTATTGTTCAAATACGTAATCAGGAGTATATCTATTAAAACAGAAGCAAAAACAAAGGTTAATGAAAAGAGCAAATTATAAACTAGTTTCTGAGTCTCTAAGGCTTAAAACTTTTAAGATGTTGACTCCCAAAAAAAGGATGTATACTTAAAGACCAGCCAAGTACAAATATATATACATGTATGTCTTTGTATGGGTATAAGAAAAAAAAGATTCACATAAAAATCTCATATTCATCTTTTATTTTCATTAAAACACTGACCACAATTTACTAGACTGACATTATGAATCCTGAAAGTATCATGACTCTAAATTTAAAGGCAAAATTATTTTCTCTTTCAACTTAGGTAGATTACACTGCTGTGTGATTTTTTTTGCCATCACTGTACTTATTGATTTTATATTTTATTAAAATTTATTTGACTATTATTCCCATGTATTCTTTAGATTAGGATCCTTTTAATTTATCTTTGTATCCCCAGGCCTTAGCACAGTGTTTGACATAGAGGAGGTATTTAAAAAGTATTTCTTCATTTAATTTGATGATATTTATATTAAGCATTTTTTTCAAACATATTATTTCAAAATCCTAAAATGGAAAAAAGCTATACTACCAATAATTAGTTTAAGTAAAATAAGACAGCAGACCAGTGAAAATATATGCCATGGTTTACTATAATACTTAACCAGATTAGATATATGGGACAATGCTGACTCACTTAAGGGTCACTCAGTATTATGAAATAATTTTGTGTCCTCTCAAAATTCAGATGTGATTTAATATCAAGAGGGGGTGCCATTAAAGAGGTAATTA
Organism: Lasiurus borealis; assembly: GCA_004026805.1. Lineage (NCBI taxonomy): Eukaryota > Metazoa > Chordata > Mammalia > Chiroptera > Vespertilionidae > Lasiurus > Lasiurus borealis. The sequence goes on along the minus strand of PVJN01003073.1, from coordinate 37,402 downwards.
GAATTAGATGAAGTCATGAGAGTAGAGTCTTCATGAAGGAGAGTCATGAGAGATTACTTCCCCCCTCTTTGATCTCTGTCATTTAAGGACACAAGAAGTTGTCACTCTGCAACTCAAGAAAAGGGTTCTCACCAGAATAAGCCTGTACTGGCATCCTGATCTTGGACTGTCAACCTCTAGAACTATGAGAAATAAATTTCTATTGTTTGTTAAGCCACCCAGTCTGTGGTATTCTGTATTAGCAGTCTGAGATAAAAATGTCTAAAGTATACTCAATAGACTCTAAGAAGGTAGAAAGTTTTTGAAATAAATAGTTCATCTTTATTATCACTTAAAATACCAAAATTAAATGTTTTTATATTTAGTTAGTTAATTTAGATACTTTCTAAATCTGAAAAATATTCATCTCCACATTGACTTTTTTTTTATTAAGCTAGAAATAGAAAAAAAAACATTTTTTTCTGTTTTTTTAAATATTAACTCAAAAATGCATTGATCAAAATACATTTAGAGTCTGATATGTAATTTGTAAAAATATAACAAATTTTAATATTTTGTTTGCTTATTTATATTAAACCTCTGTATAAGAGGAAGTACATATGATTAAAGTTACATTAGATACTGTTTCTTTTTTCAACATCTAGAAAATTTCATGGTTACAATTTACCATACTCCTGTGAATTACTATGGATAAATGGTTTGTGAACTCTGTAAATTCTATAATCATTGGAAGAATTTTTACTCTTAGAATCCGGGAATAAGTTTCTTAAAATGAGTCCCTTGAAGTGCAGCTTACCTGTTAGCAAGTACCAGAAATAAACATAAATGGACTGAGAAAGTGTTCTAGAAATGACATAAATCCCTTCTGCTAATATCTTACCCATCAGACTAGCAAAGAAAACAATACTTCTAAAAAGTTATAACGTAGATTAAAAATGTTTCACAGGTAGCTAATATAACTTCACCCAGCGGTATCTTTCTTGATTAGAGATGTGCTTACTTGTTGGACAAACTAATCAACTTACAAAAATCTTAACCTCAAATTAAATATAGTCAACTTGGAAACATCTATATTATAAAAGGCCTATGGCCATCACGCCACTAACATGTCACTAGAAGCCTGCGTGTGTAGAGAGGTGCACGTGGGTGGGTGGGCTTCATGCATGGTGAGGCAAGCGCACGTGGGTGGGGCTGCTTGCATGGCTTGGTGGGGTCTGCAGTCCCGGATCTTGCGTGATTTGCCATGGGTCTGGGTCTTGCAGGATTTGGAGTGCTGGGTTACTAATTTCATATATTAACATGAAAATTTAGAGCCATATTACTTTTATGTTGGGAAAAAAGAATGAAATTCATATATTGTAGTACCCACAAGCCCACAAATACAGTGCTCCTTGGGGAAATGGAGAAAATTGCTTGAAATTACTGTCAGCATTAAGGTTCAGGCTTACAAGAAGCCTCTCATTATCACAATTTTAATTGAGTAATTTGTAGTCACATCATGTACTCTCTAGTTTACTCTTAGTAGCACAAGGGCTTGAATTTAGTATTTAAAGTATAAATAACTGCATTAACAGATAACTTATTTTAATTATTAAAGTTAACTATAGATTTCTTATGAATGTGTAAATTTAATGCAAATTAAAAGTTAAATAACATTATATAAACCCTGTCCTACAAAGTTGAAAATTATTTAAGTAGGACAGTGCTTATTATAAAATATATATATACTGAGAAATATAGGAAGCAAAAAGTACAGCTCAATAAATTTTTACAGCCTGTCAGCCTATACATACTTGTGTAACTATGACCAAGGCTTCTCAGCATATAACTTACATATGACCCTCCCAGTCTCTTAATCTCAACTTCAAAGAGTAATCTCTATCTTTATTTCTACATAATCAATTGGATATTCCTTTTTATAATTCATATAAATTGAATAATAGAAGAATTCAAGCTTTTTTGTATATTTTCTGGGGCTCTATGAGATGCCTCTTTCTTTTTTTTATTAATTTTTTATACATATCTCCCCATTGCCCCCTTCCTCCCAGGCATAACAACCCCCCCAGTGTCTATGTTCATTGGTTATGCTTATATGCATGCATACAAGTCCTTTGATTGATCTTTTATCTACCTCACCTAACTTTAATCTTCCTGCTGTAATTTCACAGTCTGTTTGAAGCTTTACTGTCTCTATCCTTTTGTTCATCATTTTATAATGTTCTTTATTATCCACAAATGAGTGAGATCATGAAATGCTTCTCCTTCATTGACTGGCTATTTCACTAAGCATAAGGCTCTCCAGTTCCAACCAGGTTGCTGCAAATGATAAGAATTCTTTCTTTTTAATGCCAGCATAGAAATCCATTGTGTAGATGTACCACAGTTTTCTGATCCACTCATCTGCTGATGGGCACGTAGGCTGTTTCCAAATTGTAGCTATTGTAAATTGTGCTTCTTGAATGTAGAAATAGTTCACAAATTTTTATTTCTCTAGCACCCCATTATATGATGTAATAATTTAAATATATATTATACTTATGGTTAAACATTTAGGTTACTTTCAAATTGGGCAAATGCAAATAGTGCTACTATAAATATTCCCTGTTTCTTTTGATGCATAAATTAGGGTAAATTCCTAGAAGTGGCATACCTACATAATAAGATTTTCATCTAGTAAATAAGATTTGTTTAATGGTACTTTTGACAAATATAAATTATTAATTTAAAATAACCAAATTTATCAATGTTTTATGATTAATAATATTTTGGTTTGTTTTTTGTTTTTTGGTTTTGTTTTTTTTTCAAATATACTTGCTTAACTGAAGGTCCTAAGGATATTTCCATATGTTATATTCTATAAATTTTTACATTAAACATTCCATCCATTTGGAATTAATTTCTGTACATGAATAAGGTAGGAAGTAAAGATTTACTTGTTTTCATTTTATTAAGATAACTATCCAATTGACATAACATTCTTTAATAAAAATAACATGTTTTCCTCAAAGTACTACATTGTCATCTTTAAACCAAATTGCAGTTTCATGTGTGTATGTGTGTGTGTGTGTGTGTGTGTGTGTGTGTGTGAGTTTTCTATAGGTTGATTTTCTTCTATTACTATCCTTGTATATACTTGAATCAATAATTAAACAGCTTTATAAAATTAGCCTTAGGACTGGTGATGTAGGTCCTCCAGCTTAGTTTTAATTCTTTAAATATATATACATATATATATACATACATATATATATATATATATGTATGTATATATATATAATTTACTTGAGAGAGGAAGGGAGAGGAAGGGAGAGGAAGAGAGAGATAGAAACATTAATTGGCTGCTTCCTGCATGCCCCCCCACTGGGGGTCAAGCATGCAATGCAGGCATGTGCCCTGATCGGGAATCCAACTGTGACCTCATGGTTCATAGGTTAATGCTTAACCACTGAATCATGCCTGCTGGACTAGTTTTGATTCTTAGGGTAAACTGTGACAGACAGAATTCTAAGGTGGTTCCTGATTTCTGGACCTTTGACATATACATCCCTTTTCCTTGAGACTAGGTAGGACCTAGTGATATAATAGAATAATTGCTCTCTTGATTAGCTTATGATATATAAACAAAGTGATGGTATTGTCACTCTTATGATTACATTAGAGACCCAGTGCACAAAATTTATATGTGGTGGGTGGGGGGGAATCCCTCAGCCCAGCCTGTATCCTCTCCATTCTGGGACCCCTTAGGGGATGTCCACAGGGATTGGGCCTAAACTGGCAGACATACCTCTCACAATCTGGGACTGCTGACTTCTAACCGCTCACCTATCTGCCTCTTTGATTCCCCCTAACTGCTCTTTCCTGCCTGCCTGGTTGCCCCTAACTGCCCTCCCTGGCCAGCCTGATCACCCCAACTGCCTCTGTCTTGGCCCCTTCCACTTTGGCTTTTTCAGGAAGGATGTCCAGAAGATATTGGTCTAACTAGTATATTACCCTTGTATTAGTATAGATAAGTATTTATCATGTTATTCTCTAATTTTCTATATGAAAAATATTCCAGAATATTTCAATCAAATAAAAAATGGCTAAGTTACAGGAAAATAAAAGTTTTGAAATACAACCTGGTAGGCTTGAAAGCAACAACACTTGTGTAAAAGAGCATAAGTTGCTGTCTGCAACAAAATTTGTTGTCAGTATTGCTTGGTTAATATATTTTTGGTTGAAAGGCATGATTTGAGCAAAGGAGAAAAGGAAACCAGCCCTATAAAATAGAATGTCTGATTGGGCCATTGCCACAGCAGAGAGGCGCAGGTGTGGGAAAGGTTCAGGCTGTCCCACAGGCAGGGATGTGTGTGTGTGTATGGGATGCCAAAAGACACCTGTCTCACCTGAAACACAATTTGCTAACATTCACAATTGCAGAGCTCAGGAAGAATCACTGTTTTAAAACTATTATTTCTCTTTCATATAAAATATACATATGTACGTGTAAATATACATACCTTCTTCTGAGCTTCCCCTGCCTTCCACTTAATATTTGGCTATAGCCTTCTTTTCATGTCAACAGATTGGATGTACAGACATAATTTTTAATAGCTACAGTGTTATCCCTGACTGTTTGACATTACCATGGTTTACTTCACTAACCCTTTATTGTGGGGCAGGTTGTTTCGAGTTTCCCCTGGCATCAACAACTACAGTAAGCATAATTGCTTATTTGACTGTTTACTTAGGTCACATTCACAGACATGGAACTCCTGGCCTAAAGCTAATTCACTTGAATTTTGATCCTCATTTCCAAATTGACTTTCTAGAAAATGCTTCTGTTTGTTTAGTCCTTTGGTTTTAAATCAGATTACAATCCCCAAAAAAGGTTAAGAAAAAGCTGTTCAATGTGCCTTCAGCAAATCACAAACTCTTGCTGAACTTGAGGGACCCCTTCCTGGCATAGCAGTCTGAGCGCTTTTTCGGGCCCTTTTGAAGGAAGAAAAGGGATCTTGCACCCCTACAGCTCTCCCTCGGTGACAGATCTGGAAAAACAAAGTTTCCCAAGGACGTGTAAGTGCAGCAAGGACCCTCACAGCCAGGAGAGGGGAATTCCTGAAATCCCCCTGTACTCCGGAGCAGGGGCAGGGAACACAGGGTAGGACCAGCCCTGGGCAAGCAACTGGGTGGGGTGGGGCAGTTCGGCCATGTCCCCCTCTGGCCACATCTCCTCCAGCCCACAGTGGTAAGAGTCCCCCGGCACCCTTCCCTGTTCCCTTCCTAAGGAGGGCAGAGGCAGGAGATGGTGGGGAGATCAAGCAGTCGTTCCCAATCCTGACTTACAAATCACAAATGCTATATTACTGAGAAACCTTAGGCAGGGACAGGCCACCGGGCATGAAACCAGGAGGATGCAGATGGACAGTGAAGTCCAGGGAGGCGTGGGTAGCATGGTGGAGACCCCTGTGTGGATGCAGTGTATGAGTGTGTGTCACTTGGGTTTATGCTCATGCACACACTCACACACCCATGTGCCTGCACACTAGATCTCTGTACCCTCCACCCCCAGGAACCTCAGCAGAGCCTGCTGAGAGCTTGGATGCATCCAGTCCCACCACCAAGCAAGTCTGAGAAAGTTTCCCCAGACTGATTGCCCCAGAGCAGGAGGGAGGCAGGACCAGGAGGATCCAGGCTGGAGGATAAAGTCCAGGAAGGCATGGGTGGCACAGCTGAGGGCCCAATGTGGGAGCAGGCATGTGAGTGTGTGTCACCCCGCCAGACAGGGGACACATCCTCAAGTCCTTGCTGATTGCTCTTTAAGGCTCCTTACAAAAGCCGGCTTCCATTGTGGATGTAGCTATCTTGTGTTACCGGATCCTTGCCTCCACTGGGGGCACAACTATATTGTGATTGTATGATGGTTAATTTGCATATTACCTCTTTATTAAATAGGATTTCATTATGTAAAATTGTCAGTGAACCGGGAAAAATTTCTCCTCGTGCCTTTGAAGAAATAAGTTGCCACATTATGTGAGGGTCGTGTGCCTAGTACATGAAGGAAGCCTCTATAGTTGAGAGTCACCCTTGGCTCTCAGCTAACAAGAAATAGAGACTTCACCCTCATAGGTGCAAGGACTGAATTCTACTAATAGCCTCGAAGCTTGGAAATGGATTCTTTCCTGGTTAATCTTCCAGATAGCCTGGCTGTCACATCAATTATATTCATGTAATACACTATGGAGAAAACCCAGCTGAGCTATGCCTGGTCTTCTCATTTACAGAAACTGAGAGGTAACAACTAGATTGTATCCTAAGTGGCAACATTTGTGATAATTATTATGCAGCAACAAAAAACTAATAAAATATTTGGTTTTCTCTCTCATTTTCTCTCTCTTTCTTCCTCTTCTTCCCAGTCCTTACCCCTCCTCCCCTTCCCCTCACCCTGTGAGATTTAAAAAAACTTCTGCAAATTTGAATGGAAAGTTATTGATTTTGTAAATAAATTAGAGACATATTTTTTTTCAGTTCCTCTCAATAATTTTTTTTTTTTTCAGACAAGAAGATAAAGGCAGCTTGTATTGGATTTATCAAGCCAAGTTATTTAATTTTATGTAGATGCTATGATGTTGAATATTTTAGTTTTAATTTCTAATGATTTATTGAGAGCATATAGAAAAATGCTATTTAAATTTTTAATACCAACTTTTTTTAAGAAACATTGATTATATTAAATATTGATTATATATATATATATATATGTATATATATATATATATATACACACACACACACACACACACACACACAATATAGTCTTAGATCCTTTAGGTATTCTGTATATATTACAATGTCATGTTCATCAGTTTTATTTATTCCCTTATGGTATTTTTATCTATTGTCTCCTAGCTTACTGCAATGATTAATAACTCAAATATAGTACTAAATACTATATACCTAGTCTTAGTAGATATTTTTTTAATTTTCCCAGTCTTAAAATAAATATTTTCAGTAAATATTAAGAATTATAGTTGCTCTACAGGTTTTTAATTAAAATATGTCTTATGAAGGTCGTTCCATTCTACTTCAAATTATCTACATTTTTAAATACCTTTCAATATGGGTCAAATTTATCAGATGCTGCTTTTATATCTATTAAAATAACCATTTGAGTTTCTCCTTTATTCTTTTAATGAGGTAGATGTGATGATTGATTTTAAAACACTAAATCCACCTTGCATTTCTGTAATAGATCCCACTTCATCATATTATCGTCTTTATATATTGTTGGAATTTATTTTAAATGTTTTATTTGTTATGCATATATGCATGTATATCCAAGTGCAGAAGAAATTAACTTGTAATTTTTCTTTGTGTAATGTTCTTGTCATGATTTGATATGAAAATTATTCTAACCTCCAAAAGTATTAGAATTTATTTCTTTTTTTTTATCCTTAAGAAAAATGTATATAAACTGATATTTTATTTTGCCCTTCACTATTTAGAATAATTTATATGAACTTTAATTTTATGAGTGGAGAAATGTTGGAGGTTTCAATTTCTTTAATAAATATAAACCTTTAGTAGACACATTTTTAAAATTTTAACTTGTGTCACTTTGGGTATATAAATATATATAGTCATAAAATATGTATCATGATATAATTTTATTATATTTTAATTACCTTTTTAATATCTATAGTCTCTTAAATCTACCATTTTACCCACTAAGATAATATATGACATATATAAATTGCTATATATAGCACATATTTTTATTAATCATATCAATCTTATCAGAATGTTATTAATTTTATGAAACATTTCAATAAACCAACAGTTAGCTTTCTTGATTTTTTTAATTGAATGTTTTCTATTTCACTCATTGCTGTTTCTTGCTTTGTAATTTGTTTACTTCTTTAATTTGCTGTTATTTTTCTAGCTTTTTAAGGGATATGCCTATATAACTAAAACTCATAATATTAAAATTTCTAATATGTGTGTTTAGTGATAGCATGTTCCTCTGAAATTCTAAGAAAATATAGGCAAAATGAAAGTGAAAAAAGGCTCAGGGAATGTAGAGTTTTTTACTTTTACTTGAGGGTTGTGCCTATAAAGGAAAGAGTAAGGATCACCTCCAGAAATGTTGGTTGATATCACAGCATAATAAGACTCAAATATTTGATTAACGAACTGTACTTAATTCTAATGGGAGCTAATTGGCCCTAGAACACATATCATAAACTAGTTTAATAAGGCTATTTTTAGCAGTATGCAGAATACATTGGGGCACAAGAATAACTGATTTTAATTTCCCATGCAAGATGTACTGCTGATTTAATTATTACAAATGCATCTCCTGGGCATAAAAACATGAAAGAGGTCATAGGTGAGAAGGATGACAAACTGTGAAACTATTAATTAGATTTTAAAACTAGGTAAAATACAGAATCAACAATATCTCTAAAGTTTTATCCTGAATAAAGATGGTTGAATGGGTTAGCTACGTCATTAAGGGAAAGAGGGACTTCTAAGAAGTAAATGTCTTGAAAGAGGCTAAGAATAGTGGAAGTAAGAAGACAAAGGGGTTAAGGTTTAAAAAGGCTTCTCTAACCCTTTCATTTAACTTGGGATTGATTTCTTAAATGGTAATTAAGGAGCAGGGATTAGTCTTACTAGCAATTACTCTAAACTGAAGCAGATGCCAAAGAAAATAAATTTGGTACCATAAGGATATCAAAGTAAAATACAACTACAAAAAACAGGTTTTTATTCCATGAAGCTAGATAGAGAGATGAAGTGAAGATTTAGTTTGGAAATATTCATCAAAGAGGAATCAAGAAAGCTAAAGATGATGTTAGCTACAAGCAATGGGGATTTGTTGAAAAACACATTAGTTAAAAAAAAAAAAATGGGCTTCTTCCAAGTCCTTTAAAAAACAAATTTCTCAATTCAAAGAAAGTTAAGTTTTTTTGTTGTTAGTGAAAGTTGAGTTCTTGGAGTACCTGAAGGAAAATAATTTTCTGAGACCTCTAGGGAAGGATGAGGTTTCTTGGAAGCTTTATTAATGATGTAAAATTAAAAGGTTTCTTCTCCAAGGTCCCATTTCTGTCATCTCACCATAGAAGAAGTCTAATTTTTTTTTCCAGAGTACTAATTAGAATTAAGGCCACTGCTGAGAATTTCTATTCCATGTTAAAGTACAGTACAGGCCAGTATATGTCTAGCTTAGCTTCTGTTCCAAGTTTCAGTCCATTGCAATTGAGGTCTGCATGGCCATGAGCCACATGGTAGGTAAGGCCACATGACTATACAAAGAGCAGCGAGCTCATGAGCATGTGTGGATCATGGAACAAAAGGGAACAATCCCACACACAAACAAGGGAGAGGGAACTCTTTATTTGGTCGGGTTTAACTTTCCAATATTTCACAGCTTGCTTGGGGCCTATCCTCTGACCAATCCATTGTTCCCCAGACTAAACTGAGAGACCACCTTCCCTATGTCATCCTGACTTCACTGCACATGTGCCTGTCTCTCTCTCTCTCTCTGTTCAATTTCTTCCCCCCATGATCTGCAGGGAAGAAACGGGTGGTTCCTTGGGAAGCATGAAGCTGTAGCCACCCAGATGACTATGCCACCTATGCTTATCGTGTCTAACCTCCCCTTTGCTCTCTTCCTATTATTAATATTAATCATTATCTATCTATCTATCTATCTATCTATCTATCTATCTATCTATACCTAACTGACCATTGCAATGGAACAGACGAGCAAACAGACTGCTTGGGGGAACTAGGCTGGCAAGAGGTTGGTGAGGAATGACCAAACAACTGAGCAGCAGGATGCATGAGGCGACCAGGCCAGTAGGGTGTTAGTGAGGGGTGACCAAATGACCAAAACAGCAGGCTGCATAAGGTGAGCAAGCCTGCAGTTGGGGCAGTTGGGGGTGACTAGACCAGCAGGGAGGGGTGACCAGGCTACCAGGGGGGCTATTAGAGGCAACCAGGCTGGTGGGGAGGGTAGTTGGGGGCAACTGGGCCATCAGAGGAGCAGTTAGTTATTCATCAGGCTGACTGGGGAGTGGTTAAGGAGCGATCAGGCTGGCAGGCAGGTGAGCAATTGGGAGCCAGAAGTCCCAGATTGTGAGAGGGATGTCTGAGGGGTCCCGAATTGAAGAGGATGCAGGCTGGAGTAAGGGGACCCCCCATGCACAAATTTCATGCACAGCACTTCTAGTCTATACTAATAAAAGGGTAATATGCTAATTAGATCAGATCAACTGGACATTGTCCAGAAGTTCAAATTCCTTCTGGGCAAAGCCATGGTGGGGGGGAGGGAGGGCTGAGGCAGAGGTAGTTAGGGCGATCAGGCTAGCAGGGGAGCCAGCAGTTAGGGGGTGATCAGGCTGGCAGGGGAAGGCAATTGGGGTGAGCAGGCAGGTAGATAGGTGAGCAGTCCCAGATTGTGAGAAGAATGTCTGTCGGCAGTTGAACATCTCCCGAGGAGTTCCAGATTGGAGAGGGTGCAGGCTGGGCTGAGAGACGGACCTTGTGCACAAATTTCATGCACTGGGCCTCTAGTCTAATTATAATAATATTAGAGGCCTGGTGCACGAAATTCATACAGGAGTAAGCCTTCCTTCCCCCAGCTGCCAACGCTGGCTTCCCTACTGCTTCCTGCAGGCACCTGGGATGCAGGCTTCCCTTACAACCCTGGCTTCAGCTGGAAGGTCATCCAGAAGGACATATGGACTAGTTAGCATATTATACTTTTATTATTATAGATTATGAATATTTCTCTAGTTAAAGCTATTGCATATTCAAGTACTCATGACACTACTTAAGGTATATGCTAGGATTAACCAAATAAGTAAATATATGATAGAAGAAAAAAAGCCACATTTCTCACTTTCAGAGAAACAGTTTACATATAAGAATGGGTGGAAATCTAAGATGTACCCAGTAGAGTTAAAATAATTACACAAGTCCATGTGTTCATGAACTAAAATCTTACCTAATAACAGAAAAATAAAATCTTACCTAATAACAGAAAAATAACTACTTCATCAGCCAATCAGGAGTGATATGCAAATTAACCCAACAAATATGGCAGCTGATTTGCATATACAAGCACTGAGTGATGGGGGCTAGATGCTTGCATCATTGTTATGGCAATAACTCAGATGTTCTGCCCCACCTCCAGTCTCTGAGAGCCTCTGGGCAGCATGGGAAGGCAGGGTGGAGTGGAAAGAGGTGGCTCCTGGAGCAGACAGAGGCAGCTAGGGGGCCTGAATGGAAAGAGGCTGGGGTGGAGTGGAAAGGTGGTGCTGGCAGTAAGGGAAAGGAAAGCCCATTCTAGCATGAATCTTCATGCATTGGGCTTCTAGTACATATATATATATTTCTTAGCTCCATAGTTCTCTCTGAGAAAAAAAGCCTAGAGACAAAGATACCGTGGTAGCAGTAGCACACTGAGAGCCCACATTATGGGGAAAAAAATACATTATATGTATACACACATACACACACACACACACACACACACACACACACACACACACACACATCCTATCTAATAAAAGGGTAATATGCAAATTAAACATCACTCCATCACAAAGATGGAAGTGCCCATAGCTACAAGATAGCAGTGTCCAGTCTTCTCAGCCCCATCAGAGTCCCAGAGTCCCTGGGGGTGGCTGCTGAGAGTGGGTAGTGTGAGCAGCCTGGCGGAATGTTTGCTGATGGGTCTCTGGCCAGGCCAGGGACAGAATGCTTGCATCATCACCATGGCAAGTGTACAGTGCCCAGCAGCTGATGGGCCTCTGGGCAGTGGTGAGAGTCTCTGGGCAGTGGGCAAAGAGTGGCCAGGCCCCACAGAAAACTACTGGCTCATGGATTCTTATACAGGGCTACTAAAATATATATTATATCATATATTCATGTAGTTGAAAAGGAGCCACATATTAAAAATGACAAGTTCAGGGGAGACTTGTGAGTGGCCTTAAAAACTCAGAGACCTAAAATAAGCACTTATGATGGTCTAAAATTAAAACTTTTTAGCTAAAAGCAGTACATGGTGGACAGTCATGTCCTAGGATAGAATTATTCTCTAACAAATGCCAATCTTTACTTTAACTAAGCCTGTCTGATAAACATGCCTTTGCAATAATAAAGTAATTTTATTTTTTTGGACCCCTCAAAACATAACTACCTCACCAGAGGAGAGACCACAAACCCCCTCATTGTTACTGTTATCATGTTGATTGTTGAAGGTTAACTATTCTGTATCCACTATGTGAGAGAAATATATATCTATCATTTTACTTTTTATCCAGTCCCAAAAGTTTTCCCCCATGCACAGCTTTGCTTTCTGACACCTCTGTAATCTATCACCAATGTGTTTCATGTAACCAACTTATGTCTCCGCTTTTGATTGTAATGTATAAAACAAGGTGCAAAACTGCCATTTTTTCAGAGCATTTTTTCAATCTGTTGAAGTTTTGCTTCCTGGCAATTGGCTTTGGTTTGGCTCAAATAAACTCTACAGATTTGAAAGTTTCTAATGTTGACATACATGATTATTTAGGAAACTAGAAATACATTTCCAATATAATGCAAACACAGCCTTGATTCTTTTTGTTTTAAAGTCTTCATGATAATCTATACTTAGTGACTCTATCTATCTATCTATCTATCTATCTGCCATCTATCTATCACCAATATCTATAAAGTCCCAGGCATGTGTTTTGTTTCTGTTCTATAGCTATACACAATACAGAAGAGCTTTCTTTCCTCCTGCCTCTTATCTCCATGTGGAGAAAACAGATATTAAATAATAGAAATAAAATATATCTCCAGATTGTGATAATTAGTGAGAAAAAAATAGAAATTTATCATAAGGCAGTAACTTGATTGGATTGATAGGAAGAAAGGGTGATCTCTTAAGTAGGATTATGAGGAATGACAAACCTCTCTTGCTCATATACCTAAAGGAGGATAGTCAGTAATGTTTTTCTAGCTGCAGAAGTGCATTTAAGCCCTTTGTGGACAAAGGCCTATAAGAGATTTTGGCATATTATACAAATAGTAAAAAACCACCATGCCTGGATATTAAAGGTGGGGAGGGATTACGAAATTTATAGATAGGCAGAAATAATTCTGTGAACATTCAGATTTGGACTTTCCTTCAAAACTCTAGCCAAAATTCAAAATAATCAAAGATTAAAAGTTTTCAACTTAGCACAAGAAGCAGAGGGTGAAAATTGACTTCTACATTCCTAAAAGTAGAATCATATTTTATCATATGCAGGGATATTTCACTTTGGGGAATTAAATTTCAAGTATCAAAACTGAGCAGAAGTATATAATTTTTTTTTCCAATTTGGATTACATGGGAATTAGTTCCCTACCCCATGCCCAAACTGAGCCTGGGAGCTCTTTCTGTCCATATAAACTTTTGTGTTTTTTTTTGAAAATATCTTTATTCTATCCTCATACTTTTTAAAAAACGTATCTTTATTGTTGAAAATTATACAGATGTACCATTTTTCCCATTGACACCTTCTAGCCTGCCCTAGGCCTTTATTACACTATTGTCTATGTCCATGGGTTATACATATCTACACTAATAAAAGAGAAAGATGCTAATTGACCTTATTTCTGCTATGCCCACAGCCAAATCAACCCAACAAAGATGGCAGGTAAATTTGCATATGTAGGTGAGGCAGACAGCATCTGACACAGCCCACTGGATTCAGGCCTCGATTGGGTTGGAGTAGTCTGGGCAGGCAGTACCAGATGCTGCCCGTGGGGACCAGGCTGTGATCAGGGACAGATAGGCAGCATGGGCAGTGCCTGACATTGCCCATGAGGTTCAGTTCACAATTGGGGATCTGGGTAGGTGGGGGTGGCCAGGGTCTCTGGGATCACTATCTGTCCCTGGGTCGCCTTTGGATACTGGTGGAACAGGTTCAGGTTGAACATTTTAATGAAAATGGGATGCCGGTGCCTTGTCCCTGCACAGTATAAGAAGCTGGCTGCTAAGAACATGCAGAATGCCAAAAATGGTACAAGAGCCGCTTCACCATGCTGTCCTAGAGCACTGCTAAGAACACCTATGTGATGCACGCTACCAAGTATGAGGGGTCCGAGAGCCACTGCCTGCTCAAGGCCAAGAACTTGGAGATGGAAGCAAACCAGGGCATGAGTGAAGGAGTGGGAAAGCAGCTGCAAAAGCTGGAGTATAAGAAGAACACAGATGTTAGTGCTATGCAGAACACAATCAACAAATTAGAAAATGAATTGAGAAGTACAAAGAGTGAAGTGGCACAATATTTAAAAGAATACTGGGACCTCCTAAATGTGAAGATGGCTTTGGACATTGACATTGCAGCTTACAGGAAACTCTTGGAAGGTGAGGACACCCAACTCAATTTCAGCAGCATGGGAAGCATAGCCAGTAGCTACTCCCAGAGTTTCCAGATCTTTGATCCATCTGCTATGATTGTTTACAAACCAGCTCCTACTTGATATCCACTCACTCCTTCCCTTCTTAATACACCAACCAAGACCAGGAGGAACAGATTGAGGTGGAGGAGACCATTGAAGCTGCAAAAGCTGAGACAATTAAGGATGAACCCCCCTTCTGAAGGAGAAGCTGAAGAGGAGGAGAAGGAGAAGGAAGAAGCTGAGGAAGAAGAAGGAGAGGAAGAGAAAAAAGGTGCCAAGGAAGAATTTGAGGATGCAAAAGAGAAAGAAGGGGGTGAAGGTGAAGGAGATAATGACCAAGAAGCTGAGGACGAGAAGAAAGATGAAGGTACTGGGGAGGAACAAGCAACCAAGAAGAAAGATTGAGCCCCCTTTCCTTAATTATTTCAGGAATAATCCTCCTGAAACCAGGTCAACCCCATCACCAACCAAGCAGTTGAGTTCCCGATACTATCTGAATTAAGAAGTCAATATATTTAATATTCTGAGGTGACTCAGGTTGGACATTAAATGTTGTGCTATGACTTTTATCCTTATGCAGAGTATCTCTTTGCTTGCAGACTAGCTTCCTGGCTTGCTACCAATCTGTGAATGGTCCATGCTTATGAATTTAGGATCTATGACAATGTGAATAATTCAGATGTTACACGAGTACATGAATTCACTAATGTTAATGTTAAACTTCATTGAAAAAATAGTCCTTTAAATCTTTGGTGGTTAAAAATTAAAGACCTCATATCATGTGCAATAAGCAGTAAATACAGTTACACTGAATGACATAATAATAATAATAATAATAATAATAATAATAACTCGCCAGGAAACATTCAAAGAACTGGAGAACCATTTGCAAATCAAGAAGGGAAACCACAGGGTGTATATTTTTGCTACGAATACAGAATTTTCTACTAGTTAGAACATATACAATGCAATGTATTAGATGCCTTCCTATCATATGAAGTACATATTCTCATAGAGTAATACTGGTAGATATATTATAGTTATGGCAGTATGTCATATCCTATCTAAAAGGGTAATATGCTAATTAGACCATGAGACCTCCTAGATATCCTTCTGGACAAAGCCATGCTGGCGGGGCTGAGACAGAGATGGTTAGGGGTGATCAGGCCAGGAGGGGAAGGTAGTTGGGGGTGAGCAGGATGGCAGGGGGGTGCAGTTGGGGGCAAGCAGGCCAACAGACAGAGTACTTAGGGGTGATCAAGCAGGCAGGCAGGTGAGTGGTTAGGAGCCAGCAATCCCGGATTGTGAGGGGGTTGTCTGACTGCCAGTTTAGGCCCAATCCCACAAGGGTCCAAAATTGAAGAGCATGCAGACTGGGCTGAGGGACACCCTCCCACTCCCTGTGCATGAATTCCATGCACTAGACCACTAGTATGCATATAAGTTCTTTGGTTAGTCTCTTCTCCTTCTTCCATCTCCATCCTCACCCCACCCCCAATTTCCTTCTGAGATTCATTAGTCTGTTCCATGTTTCTAGTCTCTGGATCTATTTTGTTCATCAGTTTATTTTGTTTAGATTATACCAGGATAGTGGACATATAAGTATCCTTTGGCTGCAGAAAATAAACACTATTGCCAAAAATATGATTTATTGATAATGTGTTAAAAGCTGGTTTTGCTTTAATTTAAAAGACAAGAGGAAAACATAAAATGATTATTTTTCAAAGTCCCTTAATTGTACCTTATCTTTATGAAAGCTATGGTTATGACCTTGAACACTGTAAAAGAATATTCCAGGTCATGCTGTCCTTAATAATGTCCTCATTATTCATGGTTCTCTAAGAATAGCAGATACTAGTTAACAAATGATTATATTCAGTAACTTGGTTGTCTTTTGTGCCTTTCTTCATGGGCTAATTTTGGAGACTATGATAAATGGTTATCTGTTTCTATTCCTCTTTAGGTTATCTCTTATTTCAGTGTCTCCTAGTCTCAACAATAATTGCATAAATATGACCATAAAATGATGGCTTCTCATTATACCTGGAAGCCGTAGGAGTATAGTATTTATAATCTCATCATCTCAATGAATAGTTGTGGCTGTACATATGCTCTCATTATCTCTACTGGGGATTGTAATGATTATATATATATATATATATATATATATATATACATATATATATATATATATATATATATATAGTCTCATTTACTGTGCTGTGGTATTGGAAAGTTACACATAAAATTGAGTGTTCTACACTGTTAGTAATATGAGGTGGGTGGATAACTGGTTGAACATATACGTACATTTTTTTTTCCTTAGAGTTTCCATTTCTCATTTTCATTTGATATTTTTCCTTCATAGTTTTATAATTAGAAAATTCTGATAATAGGAGACAAAAAGAAAATGAGATGAATAAAAATACTGGAGAAAACATGAGTTTAGAAAAGATGACACAAACTACTAATATTATGGACAATAACCTCCCCTTCCCTCTGACACTACATGCATGAGATTATCATTCAAGTAAAGTATAATTGAGCAATAACACTGCATAAATGAGCAATAATACTGTAATAAGTTCACATGAAAAATTATTTTATTTTTAAACTTTCCTGTTCTCACTTAAATCCATTAAATATCAGCTTTATTACAAAGTGAATTATAGAAAACTAGAGGCCTGGTGTTCAGCCTGAAACCTCTCTAATCTGGGATCCCTCAAGGAATGTCATGACAGTCAGACATCCCTCTCATAATCCAGGACTGCTATCTCCCAATTGCTTGCCTGCCTGCCTTCCTGATTCCCCCTAACCATTTCTGCCTGCCAGCTGGATCACCCATTAACCACTTCCCTGCCAGCCTTATTGATGCCTAACTTCTCCTTTGCCAGCCTATTTCCCCCAAATTGCTCTCCCTTACAGGCCTGGTCTCCTCTAACTGTCCTCCCCTGCAGGCCTTGTTTTCCCCAACTGCTCTCCCCTGCCGGCCTTTGTCCCTCCAACTGCCCTCCCCTGCAAGCCCAGTCACCTCCAACTTCCCTCCTCTGCTAGCCTGCTCCCTCCCAATTGCCCTCCCTTGCTGGCCATCTTGTATCACATGGGGGCAGCTATCTTTGACCACATGGGGGCAGCCATCTTGTGTGTTGGAATGATGGTCAATTTGCATATTACACTTTTATTAGATAGGATAGAGGCCTGGGGCATGGGTGTGGGCCAGACACCTGAAGGGTGTCCTGGATCAGGGTGAAGATTCCCTTGGGGCATGGATGGTCTAGGAGTGGGGACTGTGGTGGTTTGCAGGCAGGTCATGTCCTCTGGCAACCCAAGTGGAGGCCCTGGTAGCTGGGATATATTTATCTTCTATAATTTATACTTTGTAGCCTTGAGTGAAGGCCTGCGCCTGCCACGGTGTGTGGAAAGATTGGCTTCCTCCATTCTGGGCAAACCTAAGCCTCCTGCTTAGTCTGTGGCTGCAGCCACCTTGGTTGGGTTAATTTGCATACTCACTCCTGATTGGCTGGTGGTCATGACTTATGGGTATAGCAGAGTGATGGTAAATTTGCATATTACTCTTTTATTAGATAGGACACCCTTTCCTTATAATAATTCTAAATGAAACAGTTTTGTTTCGAACACTTTTGTAAATGTGATGTTAATCTCACAGCAGTTTCAGAGTGGAAACAAAGCTCAGAGAAAAGGACAAAAAAAATTGAACGCACAGTTCATTTTTGGCCAATGAGGCTAGGTTTGCTAAAGTATTGTCCTATCGACCTAAAGGTGGCAGGTTTGATTCCCAGTCACGGTATATACCTGAGTTGCAGGTAACACATATGGGAGACAACTGATTAATGTTTCTCTTTCTGTCTCTCTTCCTCTCTCATTTGCTCTCCCTTCTTTTCTCTGTAAAAAAAAATAAAAGAAAAACCCATAGTTCATATAGCTTATAAATTATGTTTCCAAATAAACTCCTCCACAGATAAGGGTAAAATTTTAGCCCTCAAAGGCTAAATAGTGATAAATATAAAGAGATGGGCAAAAGTAGGTTTATAGGTATTCATATGGAAAGACAAATAATACAAATACAGTGGTACCTCGAGATACGAGTGCTCTAACATACGAGATTTTTGAGACACGAGCCATCGAGCGAGCTATTTTTGCTTTGAAATACGAGCAACATTTGAGATAGGAGTAATCTCGCAGATCGGCCGGCTGCACACGACCCACCAGGTACCGTGACTCGATCGTCTCATAGTTTCCCATGCCTCAAGGTTACAGAATGAATTAAACTCGTATCTCGAGGTACCACTGTAAATAATACAATAATTAATAATTAAATAATAATACAATAATAACAATTGTGCAATACTTTATTACTGTATTACTTATTACTTATTATATTATTTATTTGTATTATTTGTCTTTTCACATGAACAGCTCTAAATCTATTTTTGCCTATCCCTGTATATTTCCAAGCAGCCTGCTAATTTCTATACAAACAAATTTCCTAAGCTCAATTTTACCCATTTTTTTGAGAAATTTAATAATTACTTAGACTCATGCCTTTTAATAAAAAGGAAGTACATACACAAATGTAGACAATTTCAGTATTACTGGTAGGTTCAACTCACTAGCCTTGATAATAATGAAATTACATTTTTTTAAATATTTACATTAAATTCACTGCTCCGATTTTAGGATATTCGATTTTTTTGTCTTGGAAGTCTCCATCTCATTTTTTTCCTTATAAAAATCTAGAGACTAATCCCCTTTACAAATTCATGGCAAAGAGAGAACTAGAGAATTAAATATGTTTGGCTACTATTCGTTCATGCAAGTTTTGCTATGGTAGTGGTTGGCAAACTATGGCTCTCGAGCCGTGGTTTGCTGCTCTGTTGACTAATGAGTTTCCAACCACTGACCTAGACTCTCGATTCTAATAATTGCAGGCTGTTGTTGTTTCTTGTGATTAAATCCCTAGAAAATACTTTGCTTCTACTGAATTAGTCCAAGTCTCTATGCAGGTTGTAGACTTCCTGTCTTGCATTCAACTAACAGTGGCTATCTGACTGGTCCCCTAAGTCAATAGGTCTTCAGTTTGCTTTCAAATGGAAATATCACTCAGTGTTCTCTTCAGTGACAAGCAGTACCAGACTCAACCCTATTCTACCTGCTATCATCTACTGATTATACTCACATGCACCTACTTGAGTTTAAAGTTAGGCCCAGCTTTACTCCAGTTATGTCCAAGATAAATTCCATTTCCAGGTCCTAGGACTTCATTCTCATTCACCCCATCCATCAGAGATTTCCTAATATACTGAACTCCATTGAGAGGTTTCAACTTTTCAACTCTCTGCTCCTACTGAGCACGTAGGCAGATATCTTTAACACTTTCCAGGAGATCAAGTAGTGCTGAGTGGTAACATTTTAATTAATACAAAATACCTAGCCATTTCTTTCTCCAGTCCAATGACTGCTTTCAGACCTTATATCTAAACAGCTGAGAGGTGAAGTCTAGTGATCCTTTAGGGACTATGGGAGATCCCTCTCCTAGTGATAGTCTAATAAAAGTCTGGCAACTTAAATGGTGATCTTTCTACAAGAGACTACACTAAGCAGATATTACTCCTTATTAAATTATTTACCTTATGGAGAATTAAGAAGTGATAAAAAGTGATATTACTTTAAAATATACTTTATCTTAAATTTATTCTAACATTTACAGTACAGTTTATTATTAAAATCATTTATTGGTTAACCACTAGATAACATAGTGGTGAATAAAAGAGCCAAAAGCTGTCATCTTATAGTTTACTTACTGGTAGAATATGATGAACAAATTAAGCAGATTACATATATTTAAAAATTCAAAGTGCTATGGAGAATAAAAGAGCAGGATAATAGAGATCAAAGTTTGGCAGGAAAGAGCTGTGATTTAAACTTCAGTAAGGTAGTCTGAGTAGCAAGCCTTAGTATGGACAGGGAATTAGTCACAAGTCTAGCTGATGGAAGCATTCCAGAAAGAGAAGCTATCAGAATAGAGCCTCTTTATTTTACAACTCTTAAATGCCATATAAGGGATGTGTAAGCTTTCAAATATGTATAATGAAAGTACAGAACTCTTGACATGGTATTTGGGGAGGCTACTTATAAATTTAAACTTGTTTAATATCACCAAATTTCCAAATATTTCTTTTAGAACCTTCCAAATCCCATTGTTCCAAAAACAACTTTTTGTGAACTAGGCACCATTACTTTTTGTTATAGGAATGTTAGTTTCAAGCAATGAAATCTGGGTCCCAGGAAATTAAGGAATTTGATCAGCATCTATACTTTTTATACAACTAGTCTACTTATAATAAAATTGTAATCTCTATATTCTCTTGTAATTTAAAATGTCTGTCTCATTTTGTCTTTAGGTAGCAATATTATCCTAATTTATGAATTTTACCATAAACTTATGAACTATATACATATCTATTTCAGTAAAATATACCAAATAATTTTACTTTATTTTATTGTAGAATACTATTTTATTGTACTCCTTATCAACTTTTCCCCAGTTGGTTAGCCAGTCTGTTAGTGAACAGCTCTATACTGAGTGGCCAGATTATTATGATCACCTGGCATTTGTAGGCAAATTAGCCGTACACTGCATCATATGGGATATGGAAGTTGAAGGCCTGTTCAAACACGTTTGCTGTCTGCAGTTACGAAGATAAAACGTTTCTAATTCACACAGGAACACAAGGATTGGACAGTCGAGCATTGGAAAAAAACTCATGTGGTCCAATGAATCACATTTCCAGTTGTATCATGCAGATGGCAGAGTGAGAATTTGGGGGGAATAGCATGAAAGCATGCACCCCACATGCATGAGTACAACCCTTCAAGCTGGTGGAGGCAGTGTTATGATTTGGGGCATGTTTTCCTGTCATGTTTTATGCCCTTTAATTCCTGTTGAACAACATCTGAATAGCACAACATACCTAAGTATTGTTGCTGATCAATTTCATCCTATCATGTCATTGGGGTATCCCAGTGGAGATGACTTCTTCCAACAAGACTATGCATCATGCTATGGTGCTTGTATTGTGCAGGAGTGGTTTCAAGAACATGAGGGAGACTTTACCTTGTTTAGGTAGCCACCATAATCACCAGATCTCAATCCAATTGAGCATTTGTGGGATGAAGGTAAAATAGCCATAAGGCAGCTGGTTCCACAACCATCAAATCTAACAGAACTGGACAGTGCTATTCATCAGGCATGGTGTCAGATTCCTCACATCACCTTTCAACATCTAGTGGAGTCAATGCTGAGAAAAATTGCCACAGTATTGAAGGCAAAAGGTGGCCCAACGAAATACTGATAGGGTGGTCATAATAATCTCGCCACTCAGTGTGCACCACACATTGGATTCTATTTCTAAGTGAGATCTATCCATGCTTTGATGCATAGCCACAGATCACACCATTAGCTTATTGAGGAGGCTTTGTTTCTCTGCACAAAAATAACCATCACCTTGAAATTTGTGTCTGTCATTCTCACACATTTCTATAATTACTAGAAGCCCAGTGCATGAAATTCATGCACTGGTTGGGGTCCCTTGGCCTAGACTCCATCCTCTTGCAATCTGGAACCCCTCAGGGGATGTGTGAAGCAGCAGGCCAGGCAGCGGGGATGAATACTGAGCCGGGATTGGTGATCAGGGATCAGTGCTGCTAACCACTCACTGTTCCTAACCATGTGCTATTTGCTCCTAAAGCACTGCTGCAGAGGTGGGAGAGGCTACTACCACCACTGCTGTGCTTGCCAACCATGAGCCCAGCTTCTGGCTGAGCGGTACTCCCACTGTGGGAGTGAACTGGCCACCAGGAAGTAGCTCCTGTGTTGAGCATATGTCCCCTGATGGTCAGTGTACACCACAGCAACTGGTCATTCCAGTCATTTCATTATATGGTCACTTAAGCTTTTATATATAGAAATATCTATACTAATAAAAGTCTCGGTGGCCCTCACCATTGTTGTCACAAGCTGGCTACTAGAAGATGGCCACCACAAGATAGCTGCCACACAATGACCACCACAAGATAGGCACCACAAGATGGCTATGTGCACTGCGGTGGCAGGCCCAGTGGCTGCTCCGTGTGGTGAGGCCCGTGGGTCCCTGTGACTCTGCGTGGTGTGGAGGAGACCAGTCCCAGCACCTCTGCTGCCTTGTGCAGAGGAGGCAGGTTCCAGTGGAAGAGGCGGGTTGTGACAGAGGGCAATCAGGCTGGCGGAGGAAGGTAGTTGGGGTTATTGGGCCAGCAGGGGAGCAGTTAAGTGTCAGTGAGGCTGGCAGGGAAATGGTCGGGGGCGATCAGGCAGGCAAATCCATGAGTGGTTAGGAGCTAGTGGTCCTAGATTGTGAGAGGGTGCAGGCCAGGTTGAGGGACACCCTCCTGTGCATGAATTTTGTGCCCCAGGCCACTAGTGTGATATACTTTTATAGACTGACAACAGAGTAAATTTGTTTACACCAGCATCACCAGAAACACACAAGTAATGTGTTGCACTATGACATTACAACAGCTGCAACATTAAAGGCAATAAGACTTTTTTGGCTCCATTATAATCTTTTGGGACCACTGTTCTATATGCAGTCCTTTGTTGACCAAAACATCATTATGTGATGCATGACTATACATAATAATGATTTGATATTTATATAAATTAAAAAATAATCCCTATAATAAGTCTAGTTGCTATCTCATCCCATACAGTTATTATAATGTTATTCAGTGTATTACCTAGAATGTACATTATATCCTTATCATTTATCCATAATATAAAAAGCCAGGGACTGAAATGACTGGATGACCAAACAGCAGGCTGTGTTTGGGGGGGGAGGGGAGCAGCGAGGTGCAACCAGTTTAGTAGAGGGGAACAGTTCGAGGTGACCATGTTGGCAGGAGGGGGGCAATTAGGGCCAACAAGGCTGGCAGGCATAGGAGATTAGGGGTGATCAGACTGGCAAGGGTTGCAGTTAGGGGCAAACAGGCCAAGGTGGGGCAGTTAGGGGTTATCAGGCAGGCAAGCAGGTGAGCAGTTAGGAGCCAGTGGCCCAGGATTGTGAGAGGGATGTTCAACTGCAGTTTAGGTCCAATCCCCTGAGAGGTCTAGGATTAGAAAGGGTGCAGACTGGCTGAGAGGACCTCCCAACCCATACACAAATTTCTTGCACTGGGCCTCTGGTTTATTTTATAATTAGAAGTGCATACCTATTAAACCTCTACCTATTTTGTACACCCTGCAATATTTCCCCTCTCTGTATCTATGAGTTTCTTTCTTGAATCTATTATTCAGTTCCTCTTTTGATTTCTTTAGTCTTTTGCTTTGGTTTTTTGTTTGTTTGTTTGTTTGTTTATTTGTTTGTTTTTAAGATTCGACGTATAAGTAAAATTATATGGTATTTGTGTTTCTCCATCTAACTTATTTCACTTAACCTAAACCCTCTGAAGCCATTCATGTTGTTACAAATAGCAAGATTTCATTATTTTTATGGCTAAGTAACATTCCTTGTGTACATATATAACTTATTTTCCCATTCCTCTGACAACGAGAATCTAAGTTACTTCCATATCTTGGCTATTTTAATAATGCTATATTGAGCATAGGGGTGAATATATCTCCTTGAACTATTGTTTTTGTTTTCTTTGAATAAATACCCATAAGCAGAATTGCTGGATCATATGTTAATTCTACTTTTAATTCTCTGAGGAATCTCCATACTGTTTTTCAGAGTGGCTGAAGCATTTTACATTCCCACCAATAGTGTACAGGGGGTACCCTTTTCTCCACATCATTGCCAACATTTTTTACTTTTTATCTTAGTGATAATAGCCATCCTTAAAGGTGTGATGTGATATCTCATTGTGGTTTTGATTCTCATTTCCATGATCATTAGTTACGTTGAACATCTTTTCATGTATATTTTAAGTGCTCCACCAACTTCTGATAGGGTAAATTGTTGTTTTACATATTTTATTTTATTTTTTAAGATATATTTTTATTCATTTCAGAGAGCAAGGGAGAGGGAGAGATAGAAACATCAATCATGAGAGAGAATTATTGATAATCTTCTTCTTGCAAGCCCCCACCCTGGGGATAGAGACCACAACCCTAGCATGTGTCCTGACCGGGAATTGAACTATGACCTCCTGGTACATAGGTTGATGCTCAACCACTGAGTCACTCCAGCCAGGCAGTGTTTTGTATATTTTAGATGTCAACCTGTTTTGAATGTATGATTTACAAATAACTTTTCCTGTTTAGTAGGTTGCCTTTTTTGTCTTGTTAATGGTTTTCTTTGCTGTGCAGAAACTTTGTAGTTTTATGTAGTCCCATTTATTGTTTTTTGTTGCCCTTGCCTGAGGAGACTGGGTTAAAAAATATTGTTAAAACAAATTTCAAAGAGTTTACTGTCTACTATTTATTCTAGGAGTTTTAACGTTTAGGTCTTACAGTCAAGTTTTTAATCCATTTTTAGTTTATTTCTCTATATAGTGTAAGAGAATGGTTCCATTTCATTCTTTTGCATGTAGATGATCCCTCATTTATTGAGGGGACTGTCTTTTCTTCATTCCATATTCTTGCCCCCTGGTGATCATCCTTGCCATAGGTTTATTTCTGGTCTCTTTATTCTATTCTACTTATTTATAACTGTATGTCTGTTTTCATGCTTGTACCATACTCATTTGATTAGTAAAAGTTATAGTATAGCTAAAAATCAGGAACTGTGATGACTCCTACTTTATTTTTTTTCTTTCTCAAGACTCATTTGGCTATAAGGAGTTTTTATATATCCATACAATTTTTAAAATCCTTTTTTTTATTTTTTATTTTTATACATATCTCCCCATTGCCCCCTTCCCTCCCAGGCATACCCCAACCCCTCAATGTCTATGTTCATTGGTTATACTTATATGCATGCATACAAATCCTTTGATTGATCTCTTATCTACCTCACCTAAGTTTAATCTTCCTGCTGTAATTTCACAGTCTGTTTGAAGCTCTACACAATGGAATTCTATGCTGCCATTAAAAAGAAGGAATTCTTACCATTTGCAGCGACCTGGTTGGAAATGGAGAACCTTATGCTTAGTGAAATAAGCCAGTCAATGAAGGAGAAGCATCACATGATCTCACTCATTCATGGATAATAAAGAACATTATAAACTAATGAACAAAAGGATAGATACAGAGACAGTAAAGCTTTAGAATCCTTTGATTCAGGTCTGTAAAAAATGCCATTGGTATTCTAATAAATATTGTGTTGAATATGTTGATTGCTTTGAATAGAATGAAAATTTTAACAATATTAATTTTTCAATTGATGAACATGGTATATCTTTCCATTTACCCATGCTGTCTTATAGTTTTCAAAATGCAGGTCTTTCATCTGCTTAGTTAAATTTATTTCTAGGTATTGTATTTAATTCATTTTGAGGCAGTTTAAAATCAGACTCTTAATTTATCTTTCTTATAATATGTTACAAGCACATAGAAATGCAACCAATTTCTGTATATTAATTCTGTATACAGTGATCTTACTAAAACCATTTATTAGTTCTAACAGGTTTTTGATGGAGTATTTACTGTCTTTTATACATACAATCATTCATCTGCAAATAGTGACAGTTTTATTTTTATTTCCAGTTTGGATGACTTTTATTTCTTTTATTTTTTTAATGGATAATCCATGATGAATGTCAGATTATTTTTGCCTTTTGTTTTTGTCAATCCTCATCCAAAGATATTTTTCTAATGATTTTTAGAAAGAATGGAAGTGAGGGGTGAGAGACAGAGTGAAAGAGAAAGAGAGAGACAGAGAGAGAGAGAGAGAGGGAGATAGAGAGAGAGAGAGAGAGAGAGAGAGAGAGAGAGAGAGAGAATGTGTGAAAGACACATTGTTTTAGTTGCCTCCCTTATATGTTCTGACCAGGACTGGGATGGAGCTGTAGTCAAGGTACCTGCCCTTGATCAGAATCAAACCTGGGGCACTTCAGTCCAAGAGCCAATGCTCTACCCACTGAGCCAAACTGGCTAGGGCTGACTTTTATTTCTTTATCTTGCTTATTTGCTGTGACTAACTCTTCTAATAGTATGTTGATAAAAGTGGCAATTAGTGATCATCCTTGTGAAACAGGAATTTTAGGGGAACATAGGAAGGTTTAGGGAAATTTTAGAATTGAGGTCTATGGAAAAAAATATAGGGCTATAGATGGGGAGAAGGTATATTTCCATAGAATAGGGAAGCTGTCAATCAAAGGGAATAGTGACCAATCAGAAGGGATATCAAGGCAACAAGATATGCAGCCTTTATAAGCAATAGGGAAAAGAAACTCAGTGGGACCCTTTCCCCCTCTCCATGTGATGGGAGTCTGTACATATTCTTCAATAAATCTCCACCTTTGTTATACTACCCTTTGTCTGTGGTTTCATTCTTTGACTCTGGCAGACAAAGAAATCTGGTTCTAGTCCAAGAATTCTGTTTCACTTGTCTTGTTCCTGATCTTAGAAGAAAAGCTTTCAGATTTCCACTCTTGAGTAGATTGCTAGCTGTGGGTTTGTCATAAATGGCCTCTATTGTGATCAGGAAGGTATGAGGAAAGGGAGGCATTCTATAATCCTATAATTAGGTCTCAGTATTTTTGTGAGCCTATGCCTCTGGACTATGAACTTCACACTTAGTCCCTCTCCTCCTCAGGTGTGACAAGGTATTTCCCAAGTTGTTAGGCTCTGATACAATTGTAGCAGGTTCAGCTCTAGCCAGTTTGTCCCAAGACCAGACCTCATTAAGAAGAACAGAATGATCTGGTATATTTCCAATGTTTCATTTTCCCTTCTGTATCCTAGAAGCATAAATAGACAATTATCTGATATCCACTGTGTGAATCTCACAGCTCTGAAAGGCCAAACTCACAAAAGTGTGGAGTCTCCCCAATGACTAAGTCATCTTGTAGTTTTAATCTCCCATTTTTACACATTAAGCCTCCAGAAATTCATCAATTATAGTTCCAGTTTCTTTAATCTAGCACTCATTCTGTGGAATTTTCATACAGTAAGCTTCTGCTTTGGTAATTTGTGATTTTTTTGTATTAACCTGCTATTCTCTCCAATTTGGAGGCAACAGTTTATGACCTCATTTCTCTTATGGTTCTAAAAATCTTTGTTAGTTTATCTTGTGCAGATTTGTATTTGCTGTTAGGATGGAGTGGGTATTCCTAAGACTTTTATATAACAGATTAGAAACTGGAAAATTACTTGAGATTTTTTTCAGAAATAGATTAATCTTAATAAAAAGAGAAAGTGTCTTTGTCACTTGCCCCTCACTATCCTCCTCTCTGCTTTTTAATTTGTTCAGAATGTGATATTTGGAACTCCTGTAGCCATTTTACAACCAGTATGGAAGATTCTGCTGAAATACTAAGGAGGGAAGATCAGAAAGGCAGAAGAAATTTAGGCCCCAAATTAACTCTGTACTATAGCTGAGACTGTACACCTCTGGATTCCTTTTATTGTTAGGTAAAAATAAGTCTGTGTTGTTTAAGTCACTTTTTTACTCTGTTGCTTTGTAGCTAAATCTAGTTCAATTGGTAGGTTTTTTTAAAAAGAAAAAAAAAAGTCCAATATTAAATTAGCTGATTTATGGAATTATAACTTCTTCATTTCAAATTGTTAAGCAGTCACCCTTCTATGTTCTGTTTCCTCTCTGTTATCCTCCCCAAGGTATTGTGTGGGGCTATAGGAAATATTACTATGCTATTAAGGTGTCTCCACCTAGTCACTGTTTACCTTTTCACTGTTTGAGAATAGTTTATTCTTCATTAGTTCAGCTCCTACCTGATTCTGTCCCACTTCAACTATTGCTGGTGCTTCATATCCCTTGAGATGGCTATGATGTCTACTCAAATCTTAAGAATGACTCCCCTAAGCCTGTGGTTGGCAAACTCATTAGTCAACAGAGCCAAGTATCAATAGTACAACCATTGAAATTTCTTTTGAGAGCCAAATTTTCTAAACTTAAACTTCTTCTAATGCCACTTCTTCAAAATAGACTTGCCCAGGCTGTGGTATTTTGTGGAAGAGTCACACTCAAGGGGCCAAAGAACCACATGTGGCTCACAAGCCGCAAACCATGGTTCTAAGCTGTCCATCATAGAATCACATCTTGCTATAAAACATATGAGGGAACTACTTGATACTTTTCGTGTCTCTTTGAAACTAATGAAGTCCATGGGTGACTCAAGGAAGGCAAAATAAAGCAATTGTGGTGGCTAAACACTCTATAATATAGATAATATTCAGGTGTACATATCCTGTCTTATCATAGCTGTCAGTTTCCATAATACAAAGCAGATAGCTCGGGAATAAAATGTTCTCATTTCTTTGATGTTCCTGTTGATTTTAATACTCCCTCCTTCCTTTTAGTAATTTCAGTCCTTATAAGAGAGAGAAGGGCACATTTCTCTCACTATCTGAAACCCTCTTTCCATGTGACTTATCTTAAAATTTATCTTTCTTTTCATCCAGACTTTCTTAACACCATATCTTCCATATTCTTACCCCTTTTCGAGTGTTATGATATTAAAATAGCACGGAGGAACACCACAAATCATGGGGATAAAAATGTAAACATTTTAAGATATTATTCCTTTTATTCAAACAACTTAAATTGATAGAGGTTAAGTTAATGATAGAGGGGTAGCTATTTTATTTATCTTTTCAATAAAATAGTGGGTAGGTCAAAAAATCTAAAGGGAATGGTTTATAACTGATCAGGGGAAACCAAAGGTAAATCAATAGGTAATGAGAACCAATGGACCTCTTTTGGGTAACAAGAATTACCAGTAGTATCCTATATAATAAAAGCTGAATATGCAAAGCATACGGTCATCTGGTCAGCCATTTAGCCAATCAAAGTGTAATATGCTAATGATATGTTAAGGCCATTCAACTGCTTGCTATGACATGCACTGACCACCAGGGGAGCAGATGCTCCTACTAGTAGGTTAGTTTGCTGCTGGGGTCCAGATGACCTGGACTGAGTAAGACCAGATGGACACACCATGGAGCCCTCCTGCAGTCCCTTCCTAGCTGGCCAACTTTCTGCGTCTGTCTCCAGCCCCAATCTTGCCCTGATGGGGTCCCTTGGTCTGGCCTGCACGCTCTTGAAATCAAGACTGAGGACCTCTGCTTCCCCCCCTAGTGCACAAATCTTGTGCACCAGGCCTCTAGTACATAGTAAGTTTTGAATTTTGCTCAGTAGTTTTAAATTCAGTTGGCTTAAATTTCAAATTTCCAGGGAATAAGGTCAGCTTGTCCCAGTTTGGATTTTATTATCTTTCCTTAGCTGAGACAAGATTTGGACACGTTCACTAGGTAAAATTGGAGTAGGATAATTTCCCACACATAAAAATCAAAGTGCTTTTTTTTGTTTGTTTTTTTATTGTTTTAAAATATATTTTATTGACCTCAGAGATGGAGGGAGAGGGAGAGAGAGATAGAAATACCGATGAAAAGAGGCAATCATTGATTGTTGTTTCCTGCATGATTCGTATCGGGAATCAAGCCTACAACCCAGGCATGTGCCCTGACCAGGAATGGAACCATGGCCTCCTGGTTCATAGGTTCATGCTCCACCACTGAGCCATGCCATCTAGGCCTGGGTTCTGTTTTCAGAAAGCTAAGTAGATGTTGGCTATCAAAAATGACAACTATTACATGAAGGTAGCTTTAAACAAGAAAGATTTTTCAATATCTTTCATTCTTTGAAAATTTTCCATACTCTATAATCCCTAACATAATACTACTGTCATTTCCTCTAGGGCATGAGATACAGTTCCACATCAGAGAGTAAGTAGAAATAATGATCACTTTATAATTAACACATTTTATTTTCTTATTCATATTAGTTGATGCCAAGAGATCTCAGAAACATTAGAGTCCAACAAAATAGCACATACAAAATATGGATTTAGTTTTAAGAGCTTTTCACCATCATCATTTAAAAATAATCACATATTACTTATCTATTTGTAGGTAAAGAAGAAAAAATTTCCAGTGTTAGTCATATATATATATAATAGAGAATTATGGCAATAGAGTTTAAAGGACGGGTTTATTACTTGACAGTCCTTGACTCCGTTTTCAAATATGTAAAATTGGGACAATATTTGTGTTTCTCTGTATTGTAGGAATCAGGAAAAAACAAGACAAAAACAATATGATTTAGAGTACAAACTATGTTCCTTACCATCAATACTAAAAGTTTGCATTAAATAATATAAGATAGTGAAGATTTTCATCAAAAAGTCATACACTAAATAGGGCTTATATAAAATATATTATAAAAGGAATCTTTCACAGACAGTTTTTGAATCAATATTTTTGCATAACTCTCTCAAGGCTAACCTAACTTCAAAATATTAAATTGACTCATTAATTCTACTTCTTCCCCTGAAGAGGCAACATTTAGTAAATGTAATACATATATATTTTTTTTCTCTTCCTGAAAGAAAGATAATCAACTGCCAGAGATGCAAAAGCATAAGACATATTAAAGATATTTATCAGCATTCCAAAAAGAAAAAAAATAGTATTTTCTTTTTTATAATCCAGAGCTAGTCAAATTTTATATAATCGAGTAAAATGATTATATTTTGTTGCTAATATTTCACAAAGAATATAAAAGGATTTTCTCCTTTCTCATACAAGTGTTTGGCAGGTTAAACCCCTATAATATTATTAACCGAAGCTTTAAATAACATTCCAAGGCAAAACAGACTTCTCTAGAGTAGGTGATGTTCTAGGACCAGATATTTACAGTTTTAAGAAGTTCTACCTTAGAGTATCTATTTTTCAGTATGTTTCTAATGCCAATATATAAGACACAAGCAATTTATAATGCAGTAAACAGACACTCACATTGGCCTTTTTTTGCTGAGCAGTTTAAACAAGGCCACTGAAACAATGACACCCTGAAAATAACCTCTTTCATCTGGTGTATAACCAATCAATATTAGGACACTAGAATTACTATAACACAAAGATAAGTAGTTGAAATATCTTGCTCTATTTGCTATAGAAATAACAGCATTAATGATAATCTAGAATATAGAAATATATTCTAGATATATAAAATATGACAATGTACATATTCTTATATGAGATAAAATGCAAATTAATGAATGAAATGATGATTGTGCTTTAAGTCAAATGACAAAAACTACCTGAACAAACAAATAAATAACTAAATGACTCATCTAGTTGCTTGGCTCACCAAAATTAAGCACCATCTTTTTTCATTTATTTATCATTTAAAAAATGATTTTGGAACATATTTATTATTTATATTTGTATATGTAATGTAGAAATCCCAATCTTTCAAAAGTTTTGTTTATTTTTTTCTAAAATAAATGACACCTACTTCATGTAAGCACACCTTAATTCATATAAATGAAATATATTATTGACTAATATCTTCTAAGAATAGCATGAGTTATATTTGGATTTGCAACACAACAAACTAATTAAAAAGGAGTTAAGCTTTAAACATAATCTTTTTCAAAATAACAATATTCAGAAAAGTAATTTTTATAAGGAAAGATAACAACACTACTTATTATGCATTTATGGGTGTGATTTGAAAGGGTAGATAGTGAGGTATGGAGTCATGTACCTAAGAAGTACAAAGAAAAGATATATTTTAAATTAGGATTTTATCTAGAATTTGCGAAAGTGGGTGCAATTTGCATACGTACTATATACTCAAATAATTAATAACTGATATCCAAGGAGCAAAAATGTCGTTAGTCTATACTGTAGCAGAAGTGCTTGTAAGTTTTTGTAAATAGCTGTTTTTGTTAAAGTAAATGGAACTATTAGCAAGTTTCAATTTCTGATCAATAAATTATCTACACTAATAAAAAGAAATATGTAAATGGACTGTACCTCTATGATGCCCACCAGCCAATCAGGAGTAAGTATGCAAATAAACTAAAAAATATGGTTAATTTGCATACTCAGGTGCAGAGTGGCTGGGTGGACAGGACACCTGATATGAGAGAAAGGGCAGGGGGTGGAGGGAGTTACAGGACTGACTGGCACTCTGGCTGGAGTGAACACTGAAGGCTCAAACTGGAGCGAACCTGGCCAGAGAGAAGGCCTGGGTCCCCATTCCCAGAGGAAAACCAGTGCCAGCAGCCAGGGAAAGAAAGGCCTAGTTTTGCATGAGTCTTTGTGCAACAGGCCTCTATTAATATTATAAAATAATATCAGAAGCTCTTATTTATTGAATATGTAATATTTATCAAGCATTGTGCTAGTTACCTGAATATACATACATTATCTCACTTAAAAGTTATAAAAATACAGTAAATTAGATAATCCCCATATAATGGTAGGTACTTGAGGTTTAGATAAACTAACAACTTTTACATTCTAGTAACCTATAGTAATTATCATATTTAGGTGTAGTAAATAGTGGTTTTGTTTATTACTTTGAAAATAGAATTACCTGCTAGTTCTTGTTCAATTTATTTATGTAGCTCAACCTCCAATCCAGTCAGTAGGCTTAACTTTTCTCAAGACAGGAAAAATTAGAAATGGAAGTACAGTCAACATATTATTTTTTATATAACTTATCTCTGAAAAACATAAAGAGCAAGAAAATTTAGGCCATAGCATTAAAAAGAGAGAAGAATGGAACATTACCCAATTACATTTTCCCCTACAGTTATTTCTTCAAACTCTGAATTAACCACTTTTAGCTAATTTAATTTAAGATGAATTACATGATAATTTAATATCTACATAGCATTTTAGTGTAGGGACTAGAAAAATTTCCCACTGACATATTTAAGAAATTTGGGAGGTTAGTTATTTCATTCTTGCTTCACAACAGCTATAAAGTCAGAGTATAGGAGGTATGCCATGTACTTACAGAGTTTTTAAAATGGTTTTATTATGTTTTCATAACGATTTCTTTTTAAACTTTTCTTGAAGGATGAAAAATCAGATAGAATTCCAGTATATAAAAAAGTTAAGAATGAAATTATTATAACTAAAGTCAAGAATATAATAAAAATCCACATCTTAATACTATTATTTATTTTACACAATTACATACATAATTTAAAATTTTACTTATCATTTGACCTGGCTTTTCAACTGTCACTGAAAAGATATTCATAAAAAATTATTGAATTTAAAACTCCATAATATTTGACAATATGTTTATCATATTTGATTGATATAATAAATAGTCTATATTACTTAGTTTAACAAGTAATGTCTCCAAACAAGGCATATAATTGTGTATCATCAATGACCTCTCAAAAACTAATTCTAAAACTTTTCTACTTGAAGTTATTTCTTTTCAAGCTTTAAATCATTTGAACAGTTTTCCAACTAAAACTACTCCCTTGAATTTCATGATGCTGTTTATTGCTTCATCTTTTGGGCTCCATCTTCTTTGTCTCCATAGCCTTTTATAGTGTTCTCCTTGTATGTAAACTCACTATTCAGAGACTATATTCTTTTTCTTCACAAGTTCATAAATTCTCAGATTGTCCTAGCATCTTCATGTAGATGACCAAACTTTCTTTTAGAAATAGCAGGTTTTGTTTTGTTTTATAAATATTTAATTGTTTTCTTACATAATTATATTTCTTCTTGCTTTTGCCTAGATTTTTATACAAGCAAAAAGCATTTCAAATATAAGGTTTGATAAATACTGACGGGAATATTCTTATACAAACTTTATTTTTCTTTTAACATATGCATACTCTGGAATATATTTTTTATAATAAACTAGAGGCCTGGTGTACAAAATTCATGCATGGAGGGGAGATTACCTCAACTCAGCCTGTACTCTCTCCAAGTAGGGACTCCTTGTGAGATGTTCAATTGCCAGTTTAGGCCCAAACCCATGGATCAGGCCTAAACTTGCAGTCAGACATCCCTCTCACAATCTGGGACCACTGGCTCCTAACTGCTCATTTGCCTGCCTGCCTAATTGCCCCTAACTATTTCTGCCTGCCAGCCAGATCACCCCTAACTGCCCTATCCTGTAAGCCTGATGTTGCTCTCAATTACTCTCCTTTTCTGGTCAATCTGGTTCTGATTGGTCGGTTCCTATGCCAGCGTCAAAAGCTTCACCTTTTTAGGCAGCCATTGGCTCCGCACAGCACCCAGATTTGGTTCTCATTGGTCAGTTTCACTGCCAGTTCAATGTCAAAAGCTCTACCTCCTAAGCAGCCATTGGGTCCCCATAGCACTCACCTTTGGTTCTCATTGGTCTGTCCTTATGCTTGTCAGCATCAGAAACTCCACCTCCTAAGCAGGCATTGGTTCCCCACAGCACCCACCTTTGGTTCTGATTGGTTAGTTCCTATGCCAGTCAGCATCTCCAGGCCTATCTCTGGGGCTGATCAAAGAGGCGGGGCTTAACAGCAATCCCCAGGAGGCCCTGGAGAGAAAGAAAAGCCTGGCTGCTGGCAAAAATCAGAAAGAGAGAGGGAGAGAAAGAAAGAGGTAAGTACACTGATCAAAAGCTTTCACTGAAGTATCAGATCAAACCCTAACTCACTTTCTGGGTCTCAGCCACCTGTGCAGTGAGTGTTGGGTTGCCAAGCTGCAGCTGGGCAACCCAGTGCTGGACTTGGGAAGGTCTGTGTTTGGTTGCAGGCTCAGCCCCTTCCCAAGACAGTGGCACTCCCCACACCTCACCTCTGCCCCACCCTTCTGATTGCGGGTTTGGTTCCTCCAATGGCCAGCTGGGAGTGACTTGGGTGGGAGGAGGTTCCCAGGCCCCAGGTATGTATGCAAATTAACTTCCATCTTTGTTGGGTTAATTTGCATGCTAATTCTGATTGGCTGTGGGATAGTAGAGGTACATGTTTCTCTATTATTAGGTAAGATGTGAAGTAAAAAGTTTTGGTTAGTTCACTTTATAAAGCAAAGTATGTCTGTTTTTAAGTTATGATTTTATTGAACTTTAACTTGGCATAAAAATGTTTCAGTTCACCTGTTGAATTTATGAAGACATATTTATATGTTTAGAAAATTGCAAAAAAAATAAGAAATTTAGTGCCAAATAGGCATATTTGTGTGCAAAAAAAAAAATAAAATTTAAAGTTATCAAGATTGCATTAAAAATTTTACAAAATTCTCCCATTAATCAAAAAGAAAGGGAGAATAGGATTATATCATGTAAGGAAAAGTATCTGGTAAGTAAATTACATCTAGAAAATTTTCACTTTAGAAAATTAATTTTCATTTGTAATACTAACAGCAAGACACCCATGAAAAACACACATGGTGTCAAAATAAGCCAAAGGAAAAGTGGGTAGGCACAAATAAATAGGACCCCAAGTCAATGTTATAGAAAAGATTCCTTTATTAACTTTTGGTCAAGAATATATTTATATACTTTCAGAAAACAATTCTAAGACCAAGTGGACTCTTGTAACAGAGAGGAACTGACAGGACTGCTCCAACCATAAAGACAAGAGGAGAAACACTTCAGAGATGGAAGACGCTGACAATGCCTTGCCATGCTAGCAGTCACCAGCTGTGCATCACTACAAGATGCCTAGGACCAAACTAGAGAGGGTCTGACCAGCATTGCCACAATTTGTCCACTATCCAAATACCATTGATGACATATACACATTGAACTGTTTTACAATGAAACTGGGACTCAAAACTATTGGACATTGAAATTGGGACTCCAACATTTTTTGCTCTTATAAGTTTATTCCTAACCTACAAAGGTAAGATGTTTTTAAAGACAAGAATGGTGGTGGGGGCAGGGGGGAAACAGATACAAAGGCAAAGAAACAATGAACAGACTGTCATGCTACAATGGGAAGGCAGGGGCCTGTAAGAGATCAACCAAAGGACTTGTATGCATGTATGTAAGCATAGCCAATGGATACAGGCCATTGGGGGGTGGGGAGGCGCAGGTGAGGGCATGTACTGGGGGGTGGGGAAGGCCGGGGGAGAGCAATAAGGCAAATAAAAAATAAATAAATAAATGCAAAAAAAAAGAAAAAAAGAAAGAAATTTAGTGCCACTTTTCCAGTACTCTTTGAAATTTTTAAATATTTCTTTTACTTTTGCATTAGTTAGAATATATATATATATATATATATATATATATATATAAAAGGCTAAAATGCTAAGTGTCCCTCCTACCATCTGACTGGTCAGTATGATGTGCACTAACCACCAGGGAGCAGATGCTTAATGAAGGAGCTGCCAAGACATACACTGGCAGGCACCATAGTCCTGCCACCTACAAACCAAGACTCAGCTTCCCCCAAGTGGAGCACAGGCCCCACCACCACTTTGGAGTGACACTCCACCAAATCACAGCTGATGCTACCAAAAACCCATGGCACAAAATGCAGCCCACAGCCCAGCCCAGAAAAGAGCTCTGTGGTCTCTGGGTAATGATGTCACGTAGCAACGCCTGGCTTCCTCTCCCTACACTCCTTGAAGTTTCTTCAGCCAGGAACACAGGTGCAAACATTTTACACTTTAACCAAATGCATGTGAAGCATTTTTCTATGCCTCATCTCATTTGATTCTTATAGAAGTCCTTGACTAGGCAGATAGGAGACTTGATGGAATCCTATTTTCTTTTCATTAGCCAGAAAATGGAGATTTAGAAAGCTTAGAAACTTGACTCGAATGAAAAGAAGTAAGAACTGGTGGACCTTGATACAGGACTTAAACATTAGAAGGGAAACTATAAAAATACTAGAGGAATCCACAGGCAACACAATCTCAGATATATGCCGAAAGAACTTCTTCACGGATACTGCCCCAAAGGCAATGGAAGCTAAAGAAAAAATGAACAAATGGGATTACATCAAAATAAAAAGCTTTTGCACAGCAAAAGAAACCATCAACAAAACA